>CAXKVY010018492.1:92500-302500 GCA_964058915.1 Tetropium fuscum
TAATAGCTCTTCCACAAAAATAAAATGAGCCTTCAATTCCACTTCCCCTCGATGAAAAATCAATTTGATTTCCACCTCCCCGTGCTAGGACTACAGATTCAATTCTTTTTGATATACCTTCAATAATATGTCAAATGTCAATTTGGCTAATTGCGTCCCATTCTTGCACTACTACATCGCTTAGCTTTAGCAAGTTTGCAGATGCAGGAATTCGGGATCGAACTCTCATGTTCTGGGACGAATGTCCCAGACATGCTTAATATGATTGAGATCGGGACTCTTTGCAGGCCAAATCAAACTTAATTATGATATGCCAATTAATGTTTCGTAAAATGTTGTGTTTTATTGAGAAATTGGTCTAAATCCTAAATGCAGAAAGATATTGAGATGAATAGAAAAAAAGAATATTACGAATGAATTATGCTTTGCAGTGAAAGAAATTTAGTCGAGTTTCACGAGCATATATAGTCCACAGGGTGTTGCAAATATAGGGAAACAACAAATGACATTGTTTCCTCCCTGTATATTACCTCTATATATACTGTATATTACCTGTATATTACCTGTATAGTATATACTTCCCACTGTATATATGCTAGCAATTCTCTTTGAAATTTGACATAATCAAAATATTATTTTTAAATCTGTCTACAAATAAAAAAATATATATTGAAATCACACTATGCGTTCAAAATTAATTAAGCATTAAAATTGATTAAAAATTGGGATGGGTCGATTTTGATGCCGGTGAGTGAAGTTGGAAATAAAAATTTATATGAAATAACTAATCAAGGTACAGTAGCATTTAAAAACAATCAGTGCTCAGAATGCGTAAATTAATAATAGCTAATATTTTTTTTGCTTTTCCAACGTGGATATAACGTATTGAGTATATTTTTTGCCATGATTTTTTTTATTATATATAATATTTAAAGGAAATATACTAAGAATATTCATTATCATCAACCAACTTGATGTGTCAAATAGACACATCTGAATTACCCGCGAACTTTGGTAGTTCGTTAATGTTTGTGTTAATGATTCCCCTTTAGTATTTTTAAAATTTTTATTTTAAAATGAACGGGTAGTTTAACTATTTGAAACCTTTAACAATAGGTAAAACCAAATACTGTAAGGGAAAATACAAATACCAATTATAAAGACAGCCTAAAATACTGACTTGCGAATATAAAGTGAGAAGTAATAAAACTAAATATTGCCTTGGCATATTAAGGAACTACAGAAAGGAAGTAGAACATTTAAAATACTAAACGCGCTGAATCACGAAACAATTCCAAACTTCCAGTAGCGAAACTTCCCAGAGGATTGATTAAAATTTCAAAACAAACGAAACAATTCCCGCTTCTCGGCCTAATCCCTACATAATTTATTGCTGAAGAATGTCGAATGCAATTTGCAGAAAATTAGGTAATCGGTAAGGACCTTAATACCTTCCACGTGTAAATTTACAATTTACAATTCAACTACTGGAAAATGAGAATTATTTCGGATTGATTTCACGTCCATTGAGAATTTATTGTTACGTAGTAATACGTACAATAAATTAATAAGATTCACAACATTCTAGTGAGATATGCATACAGAAACACTCTGTATACATACACATATATGTTTACGATGAACGGTATAAATCGGTTTCATTGTTAAATCTGTTCTCGAGGATCAGCTTTCAAAACTGTTTATCAAGGTAATGAGAACACTTGTAAAAACAACGCCTAAAGTGAAGAAAATACAAACTAGTACCAGGTGCAACCCATCTGCCCTATATTATTTACACCAAGTGTTTCCCAACCGGTGGTCCGTGGCCATCTTCCAGGTGGTCCACGAGTTTTAACTTCCTCACCTTACCACTCCAACGATTAAAGGCCCATTAAAATCGAAAATTCCGACAATACAACTTCACGCCAAGGTTTGTATCTCCATTTGAGCAAATAGTCTGGACTATATTTAGGTTCAATATTAATCATATTTTCAGAGAATGAAATGAAGGACCACATTTTCAAAACAATATATATATATATATATATATATATATATATATATATATATATATATATATATATATATATATATATATATATATATATATATATATATATATATATATATATATATATATATATATATATATATATATATATATATATATATATATATATATATATATATATATATATACACTCACCGGAAAAATAGTTCATCCACTCTAAATATTGATGAAGTTTGCTTATCAATAACTTTGTTAATTTAAGTCCGATTTGATTTTTTTTTTCATCTAGTACCTAAATTTATAAAAAATCACAGATGCTTTAAATTAAAAAAAACTAGGCAAATCTCCATATTATACAGGGTGACAAAAAAAACTATAACTTTAAATATACTTACTTTAACTAATACTTTAAAACATTACATGGCGTGGCCAACCTGTTACATTTTATAATTTCTTACTTTATTATCAAGCTACATCTATTTCTTACATTCTCTTTTTTTCTTTTTATTTTTTATTTTACTTTTTTTTTGTTAAAAATACAAGGGTTTTAGAAAAACGTTACACTTTACATTTATTTCTATAACAATTTTAAAAATTTAACAATAACGAAAACGTAAATAAACTGAAAAACCTAAACAACTTAGTACGAAGTGTTTCCTTCACATGCACGAATAACTGCTGCAATTCGTCTTGGCATGCCCTCAATTAGGTTTTGAATGAAACTCTGGTCGATTTGCTTTCATTTTTCAATTAAAACTTCACTAAGCTGCTGTAAATTTGCAGGAATTCGTACACGAAATTGTATTATCCTTCCAAGAGCATCCCAAATATGTTCAATTGGGTTTAGGTCTGGGCATCGAGGCCAATCTATCAATTAACTGGGATAACAACCTCGGCTAAATACTCATTAACGATTCGTGCAACATGCGGCTGGTCATTATCATGGATCAACATAAAATCGTCTCCAATGAACGGCGCAAAAGGAACAACGTATGGTTCTAAAACGCCTCTTATATACCTATCTGCTGTCATAGCTCCTCTATTCACTATGGCTAAGTGCGTCCGGACTTTCATACTCACGCCACTCCACACCATTACCAAACCGCCTTCATAACTTACTCTAGGCAAAAAATGGTTTTGGAAGAAACGCTCACCAGTTTTACGGTAAATTCTCTCAGGTCCATCCGGTGATCTGAGACAAAACCTTGACTCAGTGAATACAATATTGTCAGTGAATAGGATATTGCTTCATTCTTCATTACCCCAATATTCGTGTTCCTTAGCATATCTAAGGCGTTCAACCCGATGGTTTCGTAATAATTCTGGACCCGTTGCAGGTCTCCTTGCTCGCAGTCCAATATCAAACGCCACCTTTTTATTGCTCTATCTTGCCTCGCATAATATTGTGACCTACCATCCTGCACCAAAGCCACGGCTCTCGCAGAGTCGGTTGCAGGAAGATCAATACTTTTTAAACTTATTATTTTTTAAACTAATGAGTAACGCACTCAAATGTGACAAATTGTAAACTAACGATTGTCAATTTAGTTATGACAGAAATAATTGTATGTCATAGCCAGCTGTGCAAAAAATCATTCCTTGTTCAACTTTGTTATTACCATAGAAATAAATGTAAAATGTAATGTTTTTCTAAAACCCTTGTATCTTTAACAAAAAAAAGTTATTGTAACAAATAAAAAAAGAAAATGTAAGCTAGATGCTTGATATTTAATTGAAGTTAAAGAGATATGCTGATATAATTTGATATTGCTTAGGAGATACTTACTATTTGCTTACTTATAATCTAATAATAAACTTGAAGATTCTCGTTAAATAGGCACCAGTTCTCGTGAACAATGATTTTAAAATGTACATATAGATACACATATAGAAAAATATATATAGAAACACCTATGTTTTACTTCTTCCTATTTTATTTTAAGAAAAAATTGTTAGAGCATGAAAATCACTTAAGTACTTCAGAGGCTTTATTCAAAATAACCTGATTCGTTTAATTTTTCTATTATTAAAATTCAAGTATATTAAGTAAAACTTGCAATAAATTATAGTAATTGTGAAATTTGTATTACTATTGTACTATAAAATGTGACATTCGGAATATGGATTTTAATTTATTTAAGTATTCAAGAAGAAAAGAATTAGTTTTCATTTTAGGAAATATTATTATTTAACAAATTTCAATAGTCTTAAACAAAGCCTGTTTTAGACTTCTGTAATCTGCAGTTCTTAATTCTCGTCCCTTCTGCCGGATAGGAAGACTATTTACTCTAGCACTGAGTAAATTTTTGTTGATTTCATGCACTTGTTATATATCCTTATTTAACTTGTTGAAACTCTAATTAAACGGTAAACTAGGAATGTGGTAAGGGTTTGTTCATTGTTTCCCTACAAATGAATTTGTACATCCAATATCACTTAATTTTGTTTGTAGTAAAATAAAACTAACAAAAACACATCCGATGCGGTTTGTAGCCATTTTCTTGATCACTTTTTACATTATTTAATATTTTTTCTAGATTTTCTTAAGAAAACGATCTGCGTGGCGACCTGTTTGATGCCATAAACTAAAATTTTAGTAGTTTCATATGTTTTCAGTTAATCGGACCATATGACAAACAATAAAATTCTATCACTTACAACACTTTTCTATATTTCACTATATTATGCCGAACTACGAACATCACAATTTACAAATATTTATTTAAGAGCTATTATGTACTATTATGTACTTCTGTCAAAACTAATGTCACATAAAGAGTCACCATTTATAGTAGGTAATTAATGATGGCAAATTCAATATATAAGTTATTTCTAATTCTAATGAATTGCTACCAACCCAAGATAACTTCTTGAATAATAAAATAAATAAATAAATGTATATATATATATATATATATATATATATATATATATATATATATATATATATATATATATATAAACTGCTGTTCAAAATTATCGCACCACGTTAATATTTGCTAAAATTTGAGGTCTCATAACTTTTTTACTTTTAGTCCAATTTTGATAATTTTTTTAGAATACTGTAGATAAAACGACTAATTTCAACTTGCATATCCAGTTTTTTGTTAACTGAGGACGGTTTAGGTATTATACAGGGCTAACTAAAAGGTTGTTATATAACCCTAATTTTAAAACACTCGGTGGAATAATTTTGTAACCAAATTCTTTAAAAATACCAATTTTTGTTAAGAACCATTCCTTTCCTACATTTTGTTTTTTGGTCCATGTCTTTAGATACATTGGTTCATTTTTAAGAGCAAAATGAATTTGTCACCAACAGTTTACTGTTAATTTACTCTGCTGTTGCAAGTGATATGTAAAACGTAGACGGCGTATGTCAACCAAAAAACAATGATTGGGTGTATGCAATCTCATTTTGACACATTTTTAAAAACAATACGGTGTTGAGGAATATTCAGCAATTTAAAATAATGAATCGTGTGAGACATTTGACAGCATTGGAATGTGTAAGAGCGCAAACTTTGGTTGAAGAGGGTAGAAGTATGCGATATGTCTCTCGAATTCTGGGTGTTAACCATTCGACAATAAGTCGAATGTTAGAACGTCACAGGGCAACTGGTTCTCACTCCAGGAGACATGGGCAGGGTAGAAGAAGGGCGACGAATGTTAGGGATGACCATTTTCTCCGCCAAAATGCTTTAAGAAATCGGACAGTAACAAGTTCGCAATTGAAGAGTGAACTTGAGATGGTTAGAAATGTTCAAGTTTCTGCTCTTACTGTAAGGAGAAGACTACGGGAGGCAGGTTTGATCAGTAGAAGGCCCATAAAGGCACCAGAACTTACCAGGGCTCAGAAGGTAGCTCGATTACGATTTGCACGAGCACATGAAAATTGGACTATCGATGACTGGAGGAAAGTCCTATTCTCCGATGAAACAAGAATAAGCCTAAAATCTTGTGATGGGCGGCAACGTGTGTATAGAAGACAAAGGGAAAGGGAAGCTGCCTTCAATTTCGTTCTAAACGAACCCTTTGATCGTGGTTCCAAAATGTTTTGGGCGGGTTTTTCTTTCGATGGCCGTACGGAGTTAGTCCCTATTCATGCAAGGGCAATGAATGCGGAATACTACGTAGAGAACATTCTCCAGGAGCATGTAATGCCCTATGCTCCGTTTATTGGTCCTGATTTCATATTCATGCAAGATAATGCAAGACCACATGTAGCAAAAATTTGTGTTGAGTACTTCAATGAAGTCCATATTGATATTATGAACTGGCCAGCACGAAGCCCGGATTTAAATCCCATCGAACACCTATGGGACATCATTAAGAGAGCAGTGAGATGACGTCTACCAGCCCCACAGAACCTTCAACAGCTGGAACAGGTTACTCTTCATGAGTGGGATAATATTCCTCAACCCGTCATTCGAAACCTCATTAGAAGTACGCCACGGCGGATTTAGGCTGTAATCCGAGCTAGCGGTGGCAACACAACCTACTAGGGATCAGCTCACATAATTTTATTTCTTTGTTTTCCTTTGTTTTCTTGTTAATTAAAAGTGTTTCTTATCACCCTGAAAGTTTTTTCAATTGATTTCTGTATGGTGCGATAATTTTGAACCAATGCATCTAAAGACATAGACCAAAAAACAAAATGTAGGAAAGGAATGGTTCTTAACAAAAATTGGTATTTTTAAAGAATTTGGTTACGAAATTATTCCACCGAGTGTTTTAAAATTAGGGTTATATAACAACAACCTTTTAGTTAGCCCTGTATAATACCTAAACCGTCCTCAGTTAACAAAAGACTGGATATGTAAGTTGAAATTGGTCGTTTTATCTACAGTATTCTAAAAAAATTATCA
The DNA here is from genome assembly GCA_964058915.1 of Tetropium fuscum. Classification (NCBI taxonomy): domain Eukaryota; kingdom Metazoa; phylum Arthropoda; class Insecta; order Coleoptera; family Cerambycidae; genus Tetropium; species Tetropium fuscum. The sequence goes on from CAXKVY010018492.1 coordinate 99,380, forward strand.
AAAATGGACTAAAAGTAAAAAAGTTATGAGACCTCAAATTTAAGCAAATATTAACGTGGTGCGATAATTTTGAACAGCAGTTTATATTTGCAGTATATATATATATATATATATATATATATATATATATATATATATATATATATATATATATATATATATATATATATATATATATATATATATATATATATATATATATATATATATATATATATATATATATATATATATATATTTATTTATATATATACAGGGTGAGTCAGTTTTTTGTAGACAAACTTTAACAGGGGATAGAACGCACGTTTTAAAAAGAAAAGTGCCTATAAATATATGGCCGATCTAGCTTCCTAAGGAAGATACAAGGTGTTAAAGTTTCATTTTTTTTTACATTAATGTGTAATATTTTCTGAACGGAATGATATATTCACTAAATATTTTACACATATCTTAACCTGCATAGGATCAACATGTTGTATTGTTCCTGTCGAAAATACTATAGTGGATGTTACTTTTTTCGGGTACTTCGGATATTCTGCATAATGGAACTTTTTTTTCGTACGCCACTGACATTATCTGATACATATTTCTAAAATAACGGCCCCTTAGTAACAATTTTGATCTCTTGTAATTTTGCTCTAACTACGACAGTTTTAGAGATATTGGCCGTTGTTTCTCTGACAGTGTAATGTCGTTATTATATTTTTTTTCTCGAATTTTCTTTATGACTTATAAACGAACGCTTAGATTTTTTCATGTTTGGGGGATAATGCCTATTAATTAAGGCGCATAAAACAAGCGGTATGAATGTTCAAAAACTTGCACAGTGGCGGGGTGGAAGGGGTGCTCCACCCCTTTCGTAAACAGAACTTCTACGCCAAAGACTATTTAAAAAAAACTGTTATTTTCATTATCTACATACAGTTTAACAAAAATAATGTCCCTTCTTCTGTTTCGAAATTCCTGTGCGGTTCCTAGTTATTTTGATTTTTAGTGTTTGATGTGGTACTAAATTAAGTAATTTATTTATTAGCAATAATAATTATCGGCTAAGTATTTAATTCTTTCAACGAAACCTACCTAAATATGGTGTGTTAAGGATTCTAAAAAGCCGAAATCTCTTATTCTTTATCTTTCTCCAATGTAGTCAAAATAAATATTTGTTATATCAAGCCTTACTCAAATACAATACTTTTATATGTTGAAATCTGTTAAATTACAAATGTACTTACAATACAATAGATTATTGTGCAGTTGCCAAAAGTCTTAAAAATTTCCTTTAAGTTTTATTAAACTTGTGCATGTACCAATTTCTGTTTCAATTTTTGTTGTTGTTTGCTAAATAATTTCCATTTAAAACTAGCGTATTTGTAACTGTACGTAATAATTGCAACAAAATATTATACTCCTTGGAAAACAAGCATTATGTCATATCTTGAAACGACAGTTTGACGTATCACAAGTTTATCTACAAACAATTTTGCTTCATCTTGAATATTTTCACTGTTATTAATTATTATTTTTAAGATTAAAAAGTTATTTTATGTGATTTGCCAGATTTTAATTAGTGTAACATGCCGTTTACATTTACAAATAGCGAACAAGCCGACATTCATTTTATTTATGGGTTCGCAAATGGGAATTCAAGATACGCAGCTAGGGAGTATCGAACAAAATTTCAAAATAGACGACAACCTCATCATTCCGTTTTTGTGAGTATCCACCGTCGATTTGTTAACTAGGGTTTGAAAAATGTACCCGGGGGCCGACAGAACAACCGTGGACGAGATAGAGACCGTATATTGCGGGAATTTAATAGGAACCCAACGACAAGTACTCGACGTGCTGCTATTGCTCTTGGTCTTTCCCAAAGTAAAATTTCCCGGGTTTTAAAACGGGATCACAGACGCCCATATCATTTTCAACCTGTTCAAGGTTTATGTCCAGGTGACGCTGAACGAAGACTTACTTATTGTAGGTGGGTTCTTAACTCCATTCAAAATAATAGGGATTTCTTATCCAATATACTGTGGACTGATGAATCTTGTTTTACTCGTCGTGGTATAGTAAATTTTCACAATCTGCATGTATGGGCACATGAAAACCCACATGCCATTCGACCACGAAGGTTTCAACATGAATTTAGTACAAATGTCTGGATTGAAATTTACGGCAACCACGTGTTTGGACCTTATTTCTTGCCACAACGTGTAAATTCAGAAAATTTCCTACAATTTTTAGAAGAACACCATGGTAATATATGGGAATTCATTCCTTTGAATTTAAGAAGACAGTCTTGGATTCAACTTGATGGGTGCCCGGCCCATTATGGAAGAAATGTAAGAAATTGGCTAAACAATAACTATCCAGAGAGGTGGATAGGTCGTGGAGGTCCAGTGGCGTGGCCTCCCAGATCCCCCGATTTAACACCACTTGACTTTTTTGTGTGGGGATTCATTAAGGAAATAGTGTATACCACTCCGGTTAATACACTTGAGGAACTTCAAAATCGCATTAGAGATGCTTGCAATGAAATAAGGGTGCATCATTTAGTTAACTTAAGACGTTCTATGATACGTCGCAGTGAAATGTGTATTGAGAAGAACGGTTTACATTTGAACAAAGTATCTAATTTTATGTATGTAGGTACTAGTGTTATTGTTATTAATTCTTGTAATTGTTATTTATAAATCATTATTGCTAACAATTGTTATTTATTCCACAATTATTATTGTTAATTAAATATTGCTATAAATTCAAAAATGTTTATATCTCCATAAACATTAACATCAATGTTCATCTAATGTTTTTTTTTGTAATTGTTATTACTTGGAAAGAGATAAAGAGATTTCGGCTTTTTAGAATCCTTAACAAACCATATTTAGGTAGGTTTCGTTGAAAGAATTAAATATTTAGCCGATAATTATTATTGCTAATAAATAAATTACTTAATTTAGTACCACATCAAACACTAAAAATCAAAATAACTAGGAAACGCACAGGAATTTCGAAACAGAAGAAGGGACATTATTTTTGTTAAACTGTATGTAGATAATGAAAATAACAGTTCTTTTTAAATAGTCTTTGGCGTAGAAGTTCTGTTTACGAAAGGGGTGGAGCACCCCTTCCACCCCGCCACTGTGCAAGTTTTTGAACATTCTTACCGCTTGTTTTATGCGCCTTAATTAATAGGCATTATCCCCCAAACATGAAAAAATCTAAGCGTTCGTTTATAAGTCATAAAGAAAATTCGAGAAAAAAAAATTATAATAACGACATTACACTGTCAGTGAAACAACGGCCAATATCTCGAAAACTGTCATAGTTAGAGCAAAATTACAAGAGATCAAAATTGTTACTAAGGGGCCGTTATTTTAGAAATATGTATCAGATAATGTCAGTGGCGTACGAAAAAAAAGTTCTATTATGCAGAATAGTCGAAGTACCCGAAAAAAGTAACATCCACTATGGTATTTTCGACAGGAACAATACAACATGTTGATCCTATGCAGGTTAAGATATGTGTAAAATATTTGGTGAATATATCATTCCGTTCAGAAAATATTACACATTAATGTAAAAAAAAATTAAATTTTAACACCCTGTATCTTCCTTAGGAAGCTAGATCGGCCATATCTTTATAGGCACTTTTCTTTTTAAAAACGTGCGTTCTATCCCCTGTTAAAGTTTGTCTACAAAAAACTGACTCACCCTGTGTATATATATATATATATATATATATATATATATATATATATATATATATATATATATATATATATATATGTATATATATATATATATATATATATATATATAGCAAAATTGTTAGAATATTAATTCAGAACCCAAATTTACTAAGAAATTCCGTCGCGAATAAATTCACGTCTTTCAGTCGCTCTTTTCCTTAATTGCTCTGATTTTAATGTCTCCGTATATTAGATTAGAAAGCCGTAGCGCGCCTTGTGTAATTTAATAATTTAACCACGAATGAATATATCGCGATTGCTGTATGAGATTACAAACCATAGAAATGCTGGCGGAATAATTTTTCAGCAGAATTTCATCCGAAAATTTGTTTCAAACTCATATATTCATATTAGAGGAAAACACATTTACCACACCTGTTTATTACGTTGTACTGGGAGTAATTAGTAATGGGGTTTTCGGAAAAAAGATACATTTTATTTGCAGCTATGACTTTCAGTTAATTTAAATGATGGTCCCAGGTCCATACAATCCAAGTTCATCTGTTTTCATACAAGTTTAGATATGACATTGTAATGATGATATGGAAAAATATCAAAGCTTCAGAGAGGCGTCTGTCGTGCTGCAGTTTTTTCATCCGATGAAGTTCTCTTTCAGGCATCATGATAGTGCCAACGAGTCAACAACAATTTCTTAGTAACAAAAACAACAAAAGTCGATTCACTTCCATGTTGTCTAAAAGGTTCGAAGCTACTAATATTATCATTAGCTCGTAATTGATGTTACGCTGCGAAATCACTTTGGTAACACCAGGTCAAAATACTGTACTAAAGGGTCCGCCAATAAGCGCGCTCGATCTTTAAAATGAAATAAAGCAAGTTGTGTGAGAGGTATAAATGAAATTTATTTTTTGTTTGAAAGAATATTCGAAGGCATTATGTATGGAAAATAATATCGGTCAAATGTCCACCTCGGCTTCGCTGGGTGGCGCGCATACGAGAAGTCCAATTTTCAATGACTCTGGCGCACAAATCGGGCTGTATTTCATCGATGGCGTGGCGTATGTTGACTTTGAGGGCATCAGTGTTTTGTGGTTGGTTTGCGTAGACCTGTGATTTAAGAAAACCCCACAAGAAATAGTCTAGTGGGGTTAAATCGCACGATCTCGGTAGCCAGTTGATGTCGCCTCCGCGCGAGATAACCATTCCTCCGAAGCGCTCGTGCAGAAGATCCATTGTGGCGCGCGCTGTGTGGCTCGTAGCGCCGTCCTGCTGAAACCACATATCCTCGACATCCATATTGTCGATTTCATGCCAGAAAAAGTTCGTTATCATGGATCTGTATCGTTCGCCGTTTACCGTGATGGACACACCATCGTCGTTCTCGAAGAAATACGGCCCGATGATGCCTCCGGCCCAAAATCCACACCAAACAGTTACCTTTGCTGGGTGCATTGCGACCTGGTGGACCTCCTGTGGATTGTTCTCGGCCCAATAACGGCAATTCTGCTTGTTGACATTCCCATTTAACCAAAAATGTGCCTCATCGCTGAAGATGATTTTGCGACCAAAATCGGGGTCGACTTCCAACTGCTCTAAAGCCCAATCAGCGAAGATACGGCGCTGTCTATGGTCGTTTATTTTGAGCTCTTGTGTCAGCTGGATCTTGTACGGATGCATGCCCAAATCCAGATGCAAGATTCGGCGAAGTGATGTTTCCGAAAGGCGGAGTTCCTGTGCGCGACGTAAAATTGACTGTCGCGGATTTTCACGCACACTATCGCGCACAGCGGCGACATTCTGGGCAGATCGGACGTTTCGACGACGCGTCGGTGTTGGCTGATTGTTCACCGAACCGGTTGCCTCGAATTTGTTAATCAAACGACGGATAGTCGACTCAGCAGGACGATCAATTGCACCGTAAAATTGGCGGAGCGCGCGGAACGTTGCTCGAACCGATGAATGATTTTCGTAATAAGTTTTAACGATTTGCACATGTTGCTCGAGGCTGAATTGGTTCATGGTGATTTGTGAAGATACACTGAATAATAACAACTACGTTTGCCAACTCTACCACAAACAACATGGCCGCCATGAGCTGTCAAAGATCGAGCGTCCCTATTGGCGGACCCTTTATAAGCAGTATTACTAATGACACTTTTTTCTTTACATGATTTTCGGAGAGGCAGATTAATGCAATCAGCGACCTGTGCTTTCTTTGAACATGCGTGTCATAACGGCGGGAGGCATGTGGCAGGAATTTTCCTCGACACGTGCCTTTGATTGCCCCAACTTACATTTTGTTGAAAATAACCTGTTCAACTTGGGATTTAGGGGTTTATCCCTGAACTTGCTGATTACCTTCTTAAAATATAGGTCATTCTTATTAAAGATAGCGGCGTTCACATCAGAGTGCCATAAAGTAAATGAGGTGTACCACAGGGATATGTGCTGGGACCACTTATATTATATATATATATATATATATATATATATATATATATATATATATATATATATATATATATATATATATATATATATATATATATATATATATATATATATATATATATATATATATATATATATATATATATATATATATATATATATATATATATATATATATAATTTATTTATTTATTTCATGTTTTCATGCATATTTTAGAACTGTATTATTGTTTTATTGTATAATTATTTTGAGAAATTCCTTTTAAAACTTAACGTTAATAAACTCACCATAATAGGGAGTTATCGCACTTGCTACGTTAAAGCAACCGTTACGGTATACATCACGTGACCTCCTACGTTATTGGTAGTTTAACGTAGGTAGTAAATTAAGTTATCGCAAATAGCCGGAGTGTTATGTTATTTTGTTTAATTCATTTAGTCACCGTTAGAGGGCCACGTAGCACCAAAACGTGAAAACGACTTAATATGTGGATTTTATAACCTACCATTTTTGTGCTTCTGCTGTCATCAGCTCTTCGCTTATTTTTAAATGGCTTCAAATCCCTTGCCAAGTCCTTTATGTCTTGCAGTAGAGCATCTTTCTCAGTATACTCCTCTGTTCCAGCTCCTCTGTTCCAGATCTGTTATTAAAATTTTTATTTATTGCTTACAATCTTACAGGTACACCGTACACATAAACAATACAAAATAATACACTAACTTTTTCTGTTTGCTCAATCTTCTTTGGAAAACAACATGTACTCCACATGTTCTCTCAAGCTTCGTTGAGTAAACATTTTATTTGTCCCCTTTCTGACATTTTCAGCAATAATTTCCCATCTTGCAGGGTCTGCATATGGGTTTTGCCAACAACACCTCTTATTAGAGAGATTATTGGTTTTGCCCAAGCATTTCCCGAAGCAGACATAAATCGTCTTCCACGGAAAATCTAAATATACGTATAAACGTTCTACTTTCGACATTTGTAAGCAGTAGATTTCGTCTGAAATGTACAACACCAGTACAACGAACGGAACGAGTGCGATAACTCCCTAATGATAAAAATATGTTTAGCTACAGATATTGAGAGAACTAAGATTCAAATTTACTACTAATATGATCTGTATTTTCTAGTAGTTTTCGGTGTAGGTGTGACTTTTCCATTTACTCCTTGTTTAAAAATGGAGCCAAGAATTTGCTGAATTATTTCTTTACTCTCGTTTAAGGTCGTCGTTTACGGTTTTTATTGTAACATGCCTCCTCCAAGTCTTCTTCATGTTATAAATAATTTTTTCCTTCTCCCTTTACCCCGCCTCATTCACCTTTGTTAATAGATTTTTTTCGTTTCGTCCCTCGTGTGTTTAAGGGTAAAACACCCAAGTTACATTATTTGAACTTTAAACTATAACGACATTTTTATTTAAAGTCATATAATGTAACAATTCAAAAACTTTGTTAGACGTCAGTTTTTTTTAATTTAGCCAAAACCGAAAAATAATATCGGCATTTTGCCGTAGGACAATAATTTTAAAATTCAATTTTTGACAAAAAATATTCTTCCGTACAGAAACTTTTAGTGAATTGCACCCCGCTAAGAGGTAAAGAATAATATAAAAGGAGACACCCCATTTTACAATCAGCACGCGATCATCCCCAAATCATCGCCCATGCCCTCATAGTAATCCAGAAAATTACACATTCAATTACTGTGAGAGACAAGTCGCGCGGGCGCAGCTGAATCCTCAAATTGCCCGAGTGGGTTTGGCCCTTTATTTGCTATTCGTATGCGTCGCGGTGCAGATGGACGTCCGTCTTATCTATACGCATATCCAGCCACTAACGCGAGAGCAAAACGCTGTATTTGTAATGGTGTGGACCGCGACAAATTAGGCCTGTGTGTTGGATTTACCTGGCTGTTAAGAGTGATGTGAAGAGGTGACATATGTGCAAAATGATACTATTGTGGATAATAGAAGTGTTTTTGATGCTAAGTCTATTACTGGAAGGTACGGCTATGGATTGTTTTATAGTGTGTTCACAATGCTCTTACTTTTAACAAGTTTTCTCTATAGTGGCCTGTAAATCAAATTGTGGATATTTTTTTTGTTGATGATGAGAAAGAGCAATGATTAAAAATGTAAAACCCTGAAACTTTAGTCTTTAAAAAACTAATTTAAAAGATAGTTTTTTTACTTTAATTTCAAGTAAACAAACGAGTGAAAATATGTAACACAAACACTCTACAGGGTGTTCGGTATATCCATATTACTCTGTAAAAGTCTGACATTTCATAGAGATTTAAAGGGGCATAGTCTATATATTGCTCGGGTGATATTTTGTAGCTTATGAGTCTGACTCTAATTCTTTTTCGTCTTATCTCTACTAGATTCAAAGTTATGAACCAAAAGGAGTTAGAGATATTTTTATATTATGCATATTTTTACAAATATTTGGCAAAACTTAACAAAACGTATGAATATGAAAAAGATAACGATAGTAGATCATTACAGAGAAGTTAAAACCAATAATCTGTAGGGCTGCCTCGTAATAAACTTCCTTAAAGGCCGGCCGTTGATACGTACTTCGTAATGAATTATCCGCAATTTTAACTGGCGTTCGTGCCCATTCTTCAACAAGTGCATTTTCTATCTCATCTAAATTTTGTGGTTGCTTACTTCGGGGCGACTTGAAATTGGTCTCTGTAGTAGCGCCTCTAAATGCTCAACATAATTGAGATCCGGAGATAGAGTGCTTTAAAGTGAACAACTATCGACCTATATCCATCATACCTACCTTGGGAAAAATAATAGAGAAAGCCATGTGTCAACAACTCCTCGCATTCTTTGAATCTAATTATCTATCAAATTTTCAATTTGTGTTTCGCTCCGGTAAATCCACAATTGATACAATAAACAAAATGGTGGAAAGTCTATTAGAGGCTTAGGAAAGTTTATTAGATAATACAAGGTTTCCTGGGTGTATCTTCTGCGACTTGTCAAAGGCTTCCGACTGTGTGCAGCATGAAATCCTAATTGATACAGTTACAAAATATGGACTAAACACTACAGCGGTAAAATCTTGTAAAGTCATATTTTAGAGATCAAATAACAGTGTATGATGGAAAACTCCATCATACTGACATACTGCCAATTCTGTCATCGCCAGAAGAAGTTAAATTCGGAGTACTTCAAGGTTCTATACTTGGACCCTATTATTTATTATACATTACATTAATGATCTCTCAGACTATGTAAAGGACACTTAGTATTGTTAGCTGATGACACTACCATGATTAATATAAATAACAATGTAAACACTTTATTACAGGACATGAATCTTTCACAGTCGAAAGCTTCTGACAGGTTCAAAGCGTATAAATTACATTTTAACGAGTTTAAAACACAAATCATGTTATATTAAACTCGGGACTTGGGATAATTTCGTCAATTCTGAAAATGTAAAATCTTTAGCAGTGATTATGCATCCACATATACACAGCCGGCCGATAAGTTGGAATACTTGCAAAATTTTAATGTAATTTTGGATCCATATGGAATAATATGGAATATCAAAATACGGTTTACAGGGCGTTTTTAGAAATTTCATTGGTAATAAATGACCTGAAGATCATGTTCCAGTTATTCTCAAAAATGAATATGTGGGGTGTAAACTAAACCCCTACAAAAAAATCAAAATTTCATTTAAAAAACCTGCGGCAGTAACTATTGAACTTATGGGCTAAATATTGTAACAATCAAGCCACCACCGGATTACCTTTGATAATCGAAATTCTTCAATTTGAGTTAAGATTTCTTGAAATCGTTTCAGATTCATAAAAATGGTTTGCCAGTTCCTATCTTAATATTATTAAAATAATTAATATAAATCTTAGCAACTTGGAAGAGGAAGTTTACTAGGCAACTATGACCTCATCTGTTATTATCAACTTCTGGCATCATTTGACATAGTTAAGACTAGATTATTGATGTAATTTTCTGGCACGTTTTACCAATCCTCCTCAATGGCTTAGATCCTCTAGAGGTTCAGGTAAATTGGGCCATGAAACTATCAATAATTTCAACTAAGACCAAACGTTCTCTGTCAGATTTAGATCGGGAGATTTAGATCGGATGAGTTTTCTTCCAAAATCTGGTTAATAATAATCTGGTTGTCGCCGATTATCACAAATTCTCTTCCATAATCATTAACTATTGGAACTAAAACATTGTCCCTATAGCATTGAGCTGTGACAGTGTCTCGGGTAATAAACAATTATGTTCTACCATTCCACTTCACTCCAGCACAAACAGTAATACCTCCTCCACCAAAAGCCTCTTGAGCTATCATATTTTTTGCGACATCTAGAATGAGGTTCCCACCACACTAAAATTCTGCCATCAGAATAAATCAGGTTTAGTCTGCTCTCACCGGTGAAACGACAGTTTTTCCACTCTTCTCTCCAATGCAAGCGATTGCGAACCCACGCTAATCGAGCTGTCCGATGACGGGGAAGCACGTATATACATTTTGCTCGACGTCTGGCTCTAGAAATATTGTACATTTAAGGTATTAGGATTACAAAGTGGTGCAAAAACAAAAAGACTCTTTTAATACGTAAATTTAATTTCCAATCAGAATTGATAATAATAAATTTTCGGTATCAGTCCCTACATTTTTCATTTTTTGTCATGTATCTTACACTTTCACACAGCCCATATATTTAATGTCATAAGTAGGAGAAATACACGATTCACTCTAATCGTTCTTCTTATCGTGCGATTTGAAACTAAAACTCTTGTCTGGTTCCGAAATGTGTCATTAATTTTTCGCGAGGTTTGTTTCCTATTTCTACGAATATTTCTTATCAAAATCTGTTAATCTTGTGAACCATACTTTGGCTAAAGTCGTATATCCTAGCAACAGTATATTGCGTAAAACGAATACAATATATCCTTTTCTTATTGTCAATTATGACATTATACACTTGTGTTTATATGAAAATTATACTATATTTTTCAATCGAAACTATGGACAAAAAACAATACCAAAATATTTTTTCGAATTGCGGTATAGGCTATCCTAGTATAAAAATTGTATCTTGGTTTTCGTTTTCCTAAATTCTCGGTAAGAATGAATTTTGATTTTTTGTAGGGGTTTAGTTTACACCCCGTATATTCCTTTTTTTGAAAACGATAGAAACATGATATTCAGGCCATTTCTTACCAATAAAATTTCCAAAAGTCCTGAAAATCTAAAAATGTTGATATTTCATATTATTCAGAAGATATATATGCATCCAAAATTACATTATCTATCTAAACTTAGATAATCTTAGATAGATAATCTTTTTAACAACAAAAAGTTTTTCAAAAAAACTTTTTTTAAAATTTTTTTAAAAAACTTCTTAAGTATTGAGCCTAACGAAAAACTTAAGAAGATCTTTTTTGAAGATAAATTTATATGGATTAATTTAGTACATGACCATTGTTTCGCTAGTGGCAGTAGTTTTCGAGTTATTATCAAAAAACTGAAAAAAGGGACCTTTACAACCCCCCCTCGCCTTAGCTCCACTCCCACCCATCAGTCCTTTTAGTGTGTTGTTAAGGACACCTTCCGCTTCACCTAATTAGCAAGCCGGTGGAGTTAGATAATATAATTAAGTACAAATAATATCAAACAACAACGATCTACTTTGTCATGAAACAGATATGATCGAAAATTTATTTCCCTCGGGCAATAAAGGTACCATTTAAACGTGGAAACTGAGTTGTTGACATACTTTACGTAATTTGGATGTATTAAGGCTAATAAAGGATATATATGTATAGGAGTAGGTGCCCTAGGGACTCCATGAGGCCATTTTTTAATATCTATTACCCCCCATAAAATTAGTCATAATTGTTTTCGGTCCCTCCGGCAACATTCCTCGGTATATAGAATCCCTCTGTTCAGTCAGTATATGTCACATGGTATCTATGTCACGATTTGCAAATAACATACAATTAATAGAAGCTGCTTTTATGTCATTTGCATATAAAGAATGTTCTTTTGATCCTTTATTTTTAGTTAACTGTAATCCGCAGATAAAGCAGCAATTTAAATCTGCGAACCCTTTGCCAGAGGGCATATTTCAAATATCTCCAACCCGCTATCTCTATGTCCTGCCCTGCTGTTATTCCAAACATGTTTTCCAACCCCAAACTTATCATCCCCGGTCATTTTTTACGTTACTTTTGTAACCCGCCGTGCAGCATGCAGTCTAGATGTCTGTCCTCGATAGCATTTGTTATATGCTGGTGGCAGCGTCATAAAGCACAAGTTAATTGCCGTGTCTCGTAAATTGGTTTCATTACGGGCGATTGGGTAAAGTAGGTAGAGAGAGTTTTATTGTTGAAAAGCAGACGTGTTTTTATCTTTAATTGGATTACGTAATTATTATTTGACAGGAAGTCAGCTATTACGAACTCTTCTAAATTGTGTTAACGTTTGTTGTTTAGTACAGTGTTTACCAGTGGCGTATCCAGAGCTTCCCTTTGGGGGTGGTAATACCCATTTCATATATGATTAGCCTACACTGTAGGTATTTGAAAAACATTACTGTGTGCCAGTTTGTCTATCTTGAATATCGCATTGAATAAAAATATTTTGGATAAGGTTTAAAGCTATTGTTACAAAAATATTTATTGTCAAAAAAACAGGATTAGTTAATACGTAAATAAATAATAAAAACATGACAAAAACAGGTACACAAAGAAAAATACATGTAAATAATGACTTTTATAACTAAAAAAATAAAATATATATAAACATAACAAAACAAAAATAACATATTCAAGCGTATAAAAACAAAAAAAATTAACTGAAAATCTTTTAAGTCGTTAAAGAACAATATTTTATTGGAAATAAAATATTGTTCTTTATATTGTTTTTGGATTTTGTTTTTTGTTATCTATGTTCTGGGGGGGGGGTAATTACCCCCTTTACTCTCTCGTAAATACGCCGCTGGTGTTTACTGTCATTAGACAGATCTAGATAATCTGGTCAGTTATAGTAGGCGAGCCCATCACGCCATCACAACTGATCCTTTCCACGGTGGATTATATAAAAAATTGTTTTTAAGTATTATTTTATTGATAGACTTTTAGGTATAAAAACTTGAAAAGCCATAGTCCACGTTGCATTTTTTGCTGTTTTTGTGCATCTCTCATAGATATTCATTTAGGATTCATAAAAGTTTGAGAAAAAATGTTTGTTTTAGTATTATACAAGCCTTAAGTAACATATTAAGTTATTAAGATCCTTTATGGACCGATCATAATTCTTAATTAACCTCGGTCATATTTTTTTTACTTTTTTTGTATTTATTTATCTTTTGTAATTTTATTAGACAGATAATTCCGAAAGTATGTATATAATATATATGTATTTAAATAAAGTAAAAAATAAAGTAAAAAAAGTCTTTTTACAAATTTCAACAACATTGGTTACTTTTATTTATTTACATGCTATTTTCCATGCATTTGATGTGTCACCTTGATTGATTAAAGAAGCTCATAAATTGTTTTTTCAAACCGTCATATTAAGAAAATACCTCCAAATAATCTTCAGATTATGGATCAGCACCATCAGGACATCAAGCTGAACCGTCTGTATTAAAATCTGTGGCGAGTATTCCAAAAGGTGTCTCGTGCTGCTCTTAAGTGACTGCAAAGATAACTCATCAACAACGTCATGAAAATTATTTTCGAGGTTTATTAGAAACCACATGAATTGTCGGGAAAATTATTGGGTTTTCTTTACCCGAAATCATGCAATTGAGCAAAACTATGTACACAATATTTTTAAGTTATCAAATTTAAGCAATACGATACAAACTTTTCAAAAAAATGTAAATAATGCTTTTGAGAAAATATCTTCTGACACGTTAAGAGTTATTATAGACGCAGCAGTTTGTTATAATTCCATTGTATGAATTCCTGTCGCAATTATTTAAAAATAATGAATAATTTTGAAACTATTAACATCTTTCATCTGAAACATTAACACGGCGTATGAAATCCTTTTCTTCTCGCGGCCACATGGAACTAAATCAAAGAAAATATCGTGTTCAGTGTTGTGTATAACGATACATTGTACATTAGTGTCTTTTAGATGTGCCAAAGTGTACACCATGTTTCCTTTCCTTTACTATATCAAACCGTGCAACTTATTTATAGAACTATAGGATTTATGTGGCACGCCAATATATATTTAGAACCAGCGTTTCGTGGGGAACATCTGGTGGAAAATAAATTAGGTTTGTATTTACTGGAAAGATGCTTCTTTCGAACACCTGATCAAGTAGATCATTCTTGAGAGCAATAATTGATATATCTATATGGGTAATAACATGGTTTGCTTCTGAATAAATTTAGTAGACACAAAACACCGTACAGAAACATATCTATAACTTGCAACCACTTATTGGTTGAGTCGCAGACACTAGGCGGCGACGGCTGCTGCCTAGCAAAGCTCTATTAACCTAGCAGGTAATCGACAGCAGCACCACATCAGCCTTGGCTGGTCATTTGTAGCTTTTTTGTTACCCTTTTGTTTCACTTTTGTAGCTATTACCAGTTATAAAAGGATTGGGTAAAATAAACTCATAGCTGATCAAAATTAAGCGATTAGTGGATACCCGGGCGCCGAAAGAAATGCAAGGGAATCGCCATTGTTTTTTTTTGGAACTCGTATTATTGATAAATAAACTGCCGACTTCTACTTCCTATCCTTCAGATGAAAAAGTTCTCAAGACAACAGAAAGACAAACAGACATACATACATCTGTTTGTATATAGTAGTATGATATACAAAAATATTAATAATTCTAGTCAGAACTTATAAACGTAAATCGTGGTCATAAATGTAAATAGTAATAATTGTTGATTTACAATTTTTCTTGTGCATTACAACTATTCATCAATTTATACGCTCAGATTCATATAAACAAGGAACTCTCTTGTGGGAGGGACTCTCTCCTGGTGGTCTGACTTCCAGTGCTAGGCAAATCATCTATGTCCTTGCCCATCGATACACCATGGCAGTATAGTGGCCCATGTTCGTATTTCCTTGAACTAACGCTGAGTGTGGATTCTCCCTTAAGTTAATAGTTGATCTGAAACAATATACCCCGATCAAAAGGAAATCCAATTGGTTGAGCAAAGGATTTTTCAATTTTTTCGGTTAACAAAAAAAGCTACAGCAAATCTACAAAAAAACTAGTCGGTCTGGGACTTGTGCCTTTTCTATATGAATTTAAGCTAGCAGTTTTCAGTTTATCTCATAACTGGTAAGAGATACAAAAGACCAGATTGCCTGCTAGGTTAATAGAGCTGCCTAGCAGGTGCTGAGCGCACGCTTGTCAAACTATGGTGATTCTCCTTTTGCAGGTAGCTCAACAGTAAGTTTTCATTTTTTGTATTACCTAATCAGAATATATAACGGAACTGCTAGCAATAACAGAAATTACTTCCGATAAATCATATGTTTATCTGTTTGCGCGATGTTGTGGCGATGGCCACAACACAGTCTAGATCTGAATCCACTACACTCGGAATTTAAACAAAATTTATTTCTCTCAAAAAATATTGACAGTAAAATGAGGCTGCAATACAAAAGGTATCTAATTAGTCCAGTCTGTGAGCTGGGAAATTAGGGCGCCTTACTAAGTTGTTTCAAGCAATTTATGGTCAAAACTATAAAACTGGTCCAAAATAAACCCATGACTACAGGAAAAATTGTTAAAAAATCCCAGTAACAAATTGGGGTATATTATAGTTTTGAAGTTCTATATTCGTATAGATTTCAAAAAAAAATTAATGGAGAAATAGTAAAAAATATCCCTTTGATGAAATAGGGTGGTGTTTAGGGGATGAAAGTCAAGTCGAGTTAATTATTTGTAATTTTTTTATAGAATTAATTAAAATGTTTAGATAAAGGGTGATTTGTTTCGAGCGTAAATGATACTATGCAATCAATATGGGTTTTTTGGGTCGCTGATTACACCGGCGCCATTTTATTTGTAAAGAAAAAAGCATACCTAAATGTTTCTATTAGGTAAAAAAATTTTTTGGGCCCTCAAAATATTTGTTTTATACGGGCCTGAGGGCGGTCCTAACCCTGCACGATAATATTCTGCAACGTAACCAAGTTCAGTGGAAGTTCTTCGGGGGAAATAGAGCTTTATTTTCCCGCAAGGGTCGAAATGAGATGTCTAAGCAATCGGCACATGAAAGGGCAGGCTGTAAATGCCTACTTTCATGGAATAACCATAAAGACAGCGTCGGGGACCTATTGAGATGCTAAGCTTTTTTTATATGATCGATTTCTATATGTGAACTTCCATATTTATGTCAGATTTTGGTAGCGACATGCAAGTTTAATGTTGCAATCCGTGTTTGAGATATATTTTACATGAAATAATCTATAGTCGGAGAACGAGTGCGCTGAATGCAACTCTTGAACATACAGATAGTGACAGATAGTGAATTCTTACGTGAAAACACCTCCCAAAACATATTTTCGAGGTCGCGAAGCGATTCGGAATTGCAATGTTTGAAAACTCTGCTTTTTTAGGAATTTGCCGCAAATATCGTTCATTTATGTTTAACACGTCGTATCTCAGTTAAGTCTTGTCGCATCTGTCTGAAATTTCGGCAGGGTACCACTGACATTATGATAAATGCCACTGTAGGGTTAGATTTTGTCTAAAACGCCTAGAATTTTAACAAATAAAATATATTCCGGCCCGTGATTCAGAATTCGCCCGAAATGCAGAGTATAAGTCTGTATCGAGGTACTTTCTTATTTTAGGAGATAACTATATTTGCGGCGAATAAACTATAGAGAAAGAAACAAGGAAGATATTTTACTGAAATCATTTTTTGGTTAAATGCACGGTTTTCTATTAACAGGAGGTTGAACACAAACGATTTGCGCCGCGGCTGTTCAGAGAGCGCGCTTTGCCATCGCAATCCCTTCGTGAGCCGGAGTGAGTCGCATATATCTATCACGTTGAGAAGCAGAAGAAGGGTGCGATCAGAAATACTAACGCCTATTTAATGATAGATAAACAGTAGTTATTTTTTTAAACATAGTACCTATTAACATTGGCAAAGCATAAAAACTGTTTTCACTTTTCTTACAGCAAGCTAAAGTCGTCACTATAAAGGCGAAAATTAGGGTGCTTTTTCGATATTAAGTCAAAATAAGGTGAAAAAATAAATATTTTTTTGTAAAAGAAAAATAAAAAACCGAAACTTGGTTATTTGAATTTTTCACATAAATTTTGAGGTTATGTGAAAAAAATGTAAATACAAAAGTTGTAGATCTTTTCATTACCTACAACTTTGTCATTTAACGTTTTTCCATAGGACTTGTAGTTTTGCCGGAAATCAAATTGTAGTTTTGCCCCTTCGACTTTGTTGAAATTTTTGTTATATTCTCTTTCTTTTCCAATGAGTTTCATCCTACTAGCATTTTTTTTTAGTTTAAAAAATTATCGACCCTGGTCTATATCTGTTTGGCACAAATGTGCTCTTAAATGGTCCATCCTTCCGGTAAATTCTGGACGACCATATCGTCCCTGAATACACGAATTTACGTATGTGACAAAATTTCAAAAATCGAGATACGACGGGTGCCATTGGTACGTTCTATAATCCGACGGAACGTAACATTTCTCTTCCGATTCGTTTACACAAGATACAAGGTTCTATATGTGGCGTATATTACATTTTTTTTGTGAATTTATCAAACAAAATCTCTGGAACACACGAATCAGCGTATCCAACAAAAACTCGGAATACGAGACAATTAGCTTCAAGCGATTTCTTAAATCATCACATTATGTTACTTGAGGTTTCTGAAGTATGTTTGAGACATATTATGTTTCATGTTCCTAAATGTTTAATGTTCTTAATAAAATTTTGTAATACATTATTGTACATTGGAAACTGTAATTCATGTTCTGAATACGAATTTATGTGTGAGGCATTCAAACATGTATAAGTTTAAAGCCAGTTCCCTGGACAAAGAAATCATCAGGGCAATCTAAAAAGAACAGTAAGTATAACGATATAATTACGGCCGATGGTAGTTCACGCAATTGTTTCGTGTTTTAGTTATAGGGCAAGATAAGTGCTTTTCAAATTAGAAATTTCCAGTCGTTTTTGTCCATTTAAGGTAAACTTATTGAATTTAATATGTTACTGTGGTATTTTAATGCAGAATTTGTTTTTGTAGTATGGCGGCTGAGAATAACGACGTTTTGGTTCAATGGGAAAACGGGGAACAAAATGTATATTTAAATGAAATAAAGTCATATAACGATAGTAAAATTTGTGTTGGAAGTTTAATCAAAATTATAATAGAATTTGGTACAAGGGAACACTTTTCTTTTGGCTAGAGAATACGTCAACTGATATAAGTGCAAGTAGTTTAGATGCTCAATATAATATACCTTTGAACGTTATTCAACAGCGACTACAAAACAATGGAAACACATAATTGTTTCCTACCTGAACAATCTTCAGAGATAAACAACAATTTTGTAAATAGAATATATCACTACATAATATCACTAAGTAATTCTCCATTGCCGATACACGAACATCCACCATTTGGAATATGTGAAGTGCGAGGGTGCAATCACGATATTTTTGCAGCTTTCCATCGTTGTGAAATTATTTTCTGTTGGACCAATTTCGATGAAGATACTATTGACTGGAACCAACGTGGCAAAGTACCAGAAGAAGACGTCATGCTAACTAACCTCATACCACATGAATATCCTGAGCAGTTTGAAGTGGACGGAGCAGAAAGAGAATTAGAAAATGAAGGAAAGAAAAGAAAATCTAATAAACGTATCTTGCCAGGGAAAACAGAAATCATGGTTTGGCATACGTAAGCCCGTTTTCCAAAAAAGCTATACCGGAAAAGCAATGTAAAGAGCAGTGTGATTTATGAACATGTAAAAAAATTGGGAGGCAATGTGATGAAATCACGAATGAAGAAAGGCTAGCATTGTTGAAGGAATTTTATGGTCTTGGAGACCATAGAGGGTCTAGGAGACTTGGTTCATAGAGGGAGAGAGTTTCTAGCAAGACATTTACATAGATCAATTCCCAAGAGGAATTTTAAAGGGAACTGGTATAATTTTCGTGTATGTTATAGAAAAATGTACGACGAATTCAATGATATGTAGTTTAACGATATATATTTTCTTTAATCTTTAATATATTGGAAGCTCGTGGATGGAATTTTTTGTGTAATTTGTCGTTTTATTCCATGGTTAAATACCAATAGATTGATACAAAAAAATTTTATATGGACACATATAGAAAAAAGTTATACGATCAAAATCACACAGATGTAAATATATCGTGATATTTTGTATACTTATACCCTGGATATTTGAAGAAAGTCGAAAAGTATGATATTAATCTAAAAAAATTAGGGTTATAGAAAAACACGAGAGAAAAACAATGACGCGAACCGCATTATCATGAGTCTTTTGGTTTTGTCTGTATAGCGAAAAGAAACAAGAGAACAATATCTGTGACAGAAAGAATGCATAGGACTGTCATTGCAAAAATTAACGACTTAGGAAATTTTAGAGATGGATAAAAGGGGAGGAAGGCAAAGGACTACTTCCGCAAACCTTTGCATCAATTTTTGTAAACATGCAACGCCATTTGAGGTTTGGCCAGCTGTGATTTGGCCCCACTATGTGGCGGTATCTTTTTATACGAATATGAATTATTTCTGGCGGATACAGATACTATACTTAATTACTGAGCAAAAAGGGACAATTGTTGTTGATTGTCATCTTGTACTAATTCCATATTTAATCGTACAATTTAATTGTGCCCCTCATTTTACATTATAAAAGTGCAGCTGCATATTGACCTCATCTGCAGACTTAAGCTAGACAGAAACAACTTGAGACCACTAATAAATTCCGAAAGAAATGGATACGTTATGATGTACCACGTGATTCATTAACAGATGACGCCGGCCATCAGGAACTGTATGACATAGAACGTTGGGGAAAAATCTATAACAAAAGTGAACTACAGAATTAGCTGAAAATGTTTTTCAAGTTTGTAAGATGACCGCTAGAGGGCGTTACAGTCACGTTAAATTAAAAAAATTAAATATGTCCTTAATTTGCTACGATAAGGTATACTGAAAATAAGTTCTTGGTGATGTTCGTAAAATTTTGAATAACTTTGGTCTTCAAATATTTTTCATAACTCTGAAAATTAGGTGTTGGGGCTAAACATTTGTAAAGAAAAATAGCGATTACACCGGTTCGACTTAACAGAATCAAGCAAATTTGGTTTCAATAACATATATATTAATATGAATGTGATTATCTATATCTATAGTATTAATGTCATCATAAAAGTTACCATAAAAAATACGAGAGGCCCTCTTTTAGATTCTTAAGATACCGCAACGTTGCAAGGGAGTATGAAACACATTCAGTAACATGTCAATTAAAAAGATGTGACTACTCCGATGAAATGCTTTTGAGAAATCAAAGTACACTACGCTAATCTGACCCGTATTACCCAATGGATTAGCAACAAACCGAACAAAATTTGTTCCATTTGACATTCTAAAATGTTTCTGCATCTAAAGATGTTATTTATTTTTCTTGATAGTATAATAGTTTAGAGATAATATATTATCATAATGTTGATACTTGTACTTAATGGAAAATAAATCTTAAAAAAGGCAGTATCTCATCGCTTTTCATTTCTTTTTCAGATGCATTTCCTTTGAAGGACGTCGTGCTGTCGATTGAACCGAGGGTGGTACAACGCCTGAATCAGTCGACATTACGCTGCGGCTACGATTTGGAGGATCAGGCTCTGTATACTGTTAAATGGTATAGGGGTCCCCACGAGTTTTACCGATACACCCCCGGTGGATTAAACGTTACTAATGTGTTCCCGGTTGGAGGTATTATCGTTAATGTAAGTTATACATTTAATCTGGACTTGTTATCAGTTAAGTAGTCTTAAGAATTGACCTACACTACGATTCATAATTAAAGGATATTGATTTTTGCCATCTGATTTAAATTTCGAGTCATGTAAAAACTGACTGGCCGATTTTCAACATTTTTTTATATGACAGTTCCAACTAAATTAAAGTTTTTGAAATGTTTGCCTACCTTGAATACCTTCGAGATTATGATTTTGTCGCCAAATTAGTGTATTTATATTAAAAATAATTACAAAATAATTATAGAATTAACTTTTAAGGCATAATTATTATGGTCATAATACAGGGAATCACTAGGGCAGTTTTTTCTAATACGATTATTTTAGATCAATTTTTATAAGAATGCTTCATTCAAACTAAAACTCAAAATTAGAAAGAATGCTTATTAACGCTCGTCCTGCAAAAACATAATTTTTCTCAACTGATTGTATAAACAGCTAAGTATACTATATATTTTTTCAATTTCCAGCTGGACAAATCAAACTCCACACAAGTCGTAATTCAAGAAATTGAGTTCAATTTGTCGGGTAATTTTACCTGTGAAGTTACTGTAGATAAGACCTTTTCTACTAGGGAGGATACACAATCTATGTTGGTTGTACGTAAGTAGACCTTTTCACTTTTCTAAAAGTTATTTCAGTTAATTAATTGCCTATTTTTACACATACTCCTACGGTAGCAGTTGCATATGTTCTGGAATCTGAAATCTGGAAGTTGTTCGGAGTGCGGATCAGAGATCCGCTGCACTTAGGCTCCATTGGGCTCCTTGTGCTTCCTCCATGAGGGAAATATCTCCCTAGGCCATCGACCAGCCTAATGTTGTAGAAAAGGTGATGATGCTGCCTAAGGGCATTTCCCTCAAATTGGCCATAGAAGGCCAACGTTCCCCAATATGGATCCTCTGGTTGATAACACGGCGGGACCCTCAGAAAGTACATGCTCGACCGTTTCATCTTCTTGTTCACATCCTTTGCAGATGAGTGTGTCACTTTGTCTCATGTTATAGAGGTGCTTCCTTACCCGGTAGTGTCCGGTTAGGATTCCTGTTACAAATCGTAGTTTTCCCCTCGACATTGCCAGATAATACCTCGCCGTCTCTTCGCTGGGATATCTCAAGAGATTTCTGGCCAGATGAGAGCTACTTGTTTCTTCCCACAACGTCTTAAATTTCTTATGGGTATTTTCCTTTATTATTTGGAGTTTCGCTGCAATTGGTAGTGTACTTGAAGGAACAGGCCCAAGTATTCCCAGGTTGGCTGCCTTCTCGGCCAGTTTGTCAGCTTCCTTATTGCCGTTGCATTGTGAGTGTCCTTTGACCCAGCATAGGCAAATGTTATTCATCTGATAGGCTCTCACAAGTGCTTGCTGATATTCCCATCTTGACCCTTTTGTTATTTTATAGTTCTTCAGGGCCAGTAGTGATTCTACTATCTGTGCATATTCTGATTGTCTTGCCCGTTATTCCTCTGTGAGCAATCTCTTGTACGGCTATGATTATACCTGCGAGTTCTGTTTGTACTACACTGGCATTTTTATCCATAGTTCAGTTGCATCGCAGTCGCAGATGAGGAATATATACCACAGCCGGCTCCTTCCTCGTTCTTTGATTCGTCTGTAAAGATATAGTTTACACCTTCAACGCCGGTCTCATCTTCACCAGTAGTTTGTATGGTGTTAACACCTTAAACCAGTAGTTTAAGGTTTAGTAAAGACAAACCGAGGCGGAATATCATCTGCACATGCCTGTAAAAGGGGTTACGTTTTGACAGCCTCAGTCCACAGGCGGCTTCTGGTTTGGCCACAGCTTGCGTTTGATAGTATGCCAATGGATTTGAGGCGAGTCATGGTAGTCAAAGCCAAGACAAGTTCTTCTAGATGTAGATTTAGCGGTGGAAGACGCAGCATTACCTCCATTGTTCTCGTCGGTGTTGTTCGCATAGCTCCGATTATGCTCAGACATGGGCCACCAAACAACAGCTCCGTAGGCCATCATTCGTCTCATGATAGCAGTGTATATCCACAGGACCACCCTGGGTTTCATTCCCCAGGTTTTCGAGGTGAAGATTCCAGTTTAGTTTAGCATCGAAAATTACCCTCAAGTATTTCATTCCATCCATGTATTTCATTTCATCTGTGGTGCAAAATTTAATGCTGTGTTTAGGAGAACAGGTGCTCTCATTGGCTCCGGTTTTATTTTCCTTGTGAAGAGTACCATTTCCGTCTTCCTGGGGCTGACGGATAGGGCATGCTCCTCACACCAATTTTCGATTATTCTTAGGGCCATCTGCATTCTCTGACAGAGGGCTCCTTCGAATGTTTCATTAAGCTGTATCGTTAGGTCATCTGTTATTAGACGCCGAAATGAAGGAGAGGTCATTGACAGACATTGACGATGTAAAATAAAACGAAATATAAAATAGTAGAGGCATATTTTAGTAAATCCTACAAAACAAAAAAGGTATTGTGAAAATGTTATATTTTACTAAGACCTTTGTATCTTTTTCTGCAAAAAAGTTTCGAGTAAAATTCGTAATACAAACATTTCATAAAATCTAAAATACAGAATGTTCGGTTAACGCTGTGCACAAGATAAAGTTTTGCTGAAAACTGGCATTTGCTTGACTCCCTAAATAATCGTATTTCCAACTTTACCTTAAAGTTAATAGGTGAGATGAAAGCCAATAAAATTTTCCTTAGAATTATAAAAACCCGGTACAAATCCATACATGTTTGTGAGTTTTACAGCGGTATAAATAAATCTTGGACGATTTTAAGATTTCCCGAAGCAAACTTTTTAGTATAATGGAGTAAAAATTCCTAATAGGTACGCTGGCGGCCATTTGAAAGTGCACGATTTTTTTTGATATTGTAATGTGATCTATTTATATTTAATTTTGACACTTATTTGAAACTTCACACAAATGTCAGTAATTAACTCCGTAATTTACAAACCACCTTATTATTTTTCAAGTTTTAAAATGCCGCGGTTAACTGAACCTGAAAAAATGCGAGCTGTTACATTGCTTGAAAATGATTGGTCATTACAGGCAGTTGCAGATGAGCTAAATGTGAGTAAGAGTTGTATATTCAAACTCAAACAAAAATGGAATGCATGTATATTCAAACTCAAACAAAAATGGAATACAGTAGGAAACGTTCGCTACGTCCACGGCGGAGGGCGACGTAAAATAAGCACTGTGGAGCAAGACAACCTCTTCCTAGACCATCTTTGGAACGAACCCCTTTGAAACAGCAATGACGGCCTGTCTCGAAACGGAGTTTCCTGGATCTGTGAGGTCTGCAAGGCGGCGGGTAAAGGGTTCAGAGTTACGAAATTATGCGGCAGCAAATAAGGTATTTTTGGAGCCAAGGCATAAAGAACAACGTCTTAATTTTGCGAACCAGTTTGTCGGTAGGCCCGATGACTTTTGGAATAATGTCATATTTTCCTACGAAAAGGTCTTTCAGTCATGTCATGATGGTTCCATCCGCGTCTACCGACCTCAGAATTCGAGGTATGAAGAGAGAGAGGTATATTAAACCTACCGACCGGAGTGGACGTTTTTCCATCAATGTTTGGGCATGGATAAGTTCCCTAGGTTCCGGTGTTTGCTGGAGGATAGGAGAGCGCCTTACCGGATAGAGTTATATATGCATATTGGACAATATTATGCTGCCGTCCGTCACTATGTTGTATCTTCAGAATTTTATTTTCCAGCAAGATAATTGCTCAATTCATACATCAAGAATTGTAACTAACTGGATTAATGAACACAACATAAACGTGCTACCTTGGCCCTCAAAGTCGCCCAACCTAAACCCAACTGAAAATGCATGGTCGATGATTGTTAAGAATATTTATAATAGACCTGGTAATAGACATTTCCGCCCAGCAAATGCCAAAGAATTTTGGGGAGCAATTGAAAATGCTTGGGACAATATCAACGTAGATTACACGAGGACACTTGTTTCATCAACGATACGATCGATTGCAAGGTGTAATAAACTCAAATGGCGCCTGGATGAAATATTAGTTTTATACAGACCTACTCGCGTTGGAGTTTTGTAGTTTTAAGTTACTTAATTTTTATAATTTAGTTTATTTCGAACATTTTTGGGATGTTCTTTGTTCATTTGTTGACGTGTGATCATCAATGTGAAATAATTATAACTAATTCATGGTGGTGTCATATTTTATTATGGCTGGCAAGTTCTGGCAACTGGCATTTTCTCTACTAAATAGGTCCAATGAACATAAATTTACGGAACATCTTATTTGTGCCTCATAGGAACTCTCTGGAACCTCTCTGACTTTCCTCGTCATGATATCCGCATCAGTATATAACATTTAAGAGATCCATCGAGTATACAATCTGAGTATCTGTGTACCGATGCGACGCCCCTCTGTAAGCAAATATTTATTCGAATCATTTTAAAGTGAGGCATTACTTTAATCATCATTATTTACCATGGTAGACTCTCCCCGGAATGAAAAACAAACTGAATTCTGGAGCGAGCAAATTTAGGAGATTTGTTTGTCTTCGCCTATATAGCGTCCCGATGATGTGCTTATTGATTTATGATTTGCCGTTGGCGGTTGGCCGCTCATTTAATTTAAGAACTTGTTAAGTTCCCCAAAGTGTGATGGACTGCGGAAAAAGTAAAGCTAATCGCTTAATTTGATGTTGACTTTCCGGAAGGGTACCTTTTATTTGCTGTGGTTAATAATTATCAATATAATAATTAAAATTATATATACAGCCCTCTTCTCTGAGAAGTCTGTTTCACTCTTTCATGTTGAGATATACGACTTAAAATTTGTTTACATCATGCATGGGCATGATGCAAACTTGCCATAACGACAAAAATGTATTTTCCAGGTTTACTTATAATTAGAAGATTTTCCGGGCTTGCTTTTTGTATAATTTTTTCCAGGCTACCTTGATTGTAGAAATGGAAGAAAATATACCGATTCCGGATTTTGTCCCCAAGTTTCATTTTCCATTTGTTTTTTTTTAATCGAATCTTAAAGAACAAAAAAGTTACAATGGTGTTAACTTCGCCCCTATATTTTCAAAAAAAAATTTAGTTAGTTCGTGAATCAAGATTGCATTGTAATATGTTCCCACGTAAAACTGCATTTGCTGTCATTCGTTAAAATTTCATTAGCGCTGTTAAAGGTTTTCCTAATTTGGACCAGTTAAATAGAAGTATAATGATTTATCTACACTGGTCGAAATGGACAGAGCTGTAGGAGACACAAGTTGACACAAGTCGGATGAAACCATCGTCGTAAACCCAAAATGGAATACGTAGGCCGCGGAAAAGAAGGCCAAGTTCAAATCGATATGTGCAAACCCAAATAAAAAAATATGGTGGAAGAAACTCATGCGATTCACGTTTCATCACCAATTGTTAGGAATCGGTTGCATGAAATTGGCATTTGATGTCCAAGACATACAATCAACACACCGAAGAGCAAGACTGAATTTTAACAGAAACCATGTTAACTGGGGTCGAAATGAATGGTCCAGTTGTTTACTTACAGATGATTCCCGCTTCTACCTACATGAAAATAATGGTAGGAGACGCATTTGCAGAAGTCGCGGTCAAAGATTTCAGGAAGACTGTAGCTTTACATCGCGTTTTGCGGAACAAGTGTTCTCTTGCTAAAAGCAATTTTGATATAATTTATAAACGATCGTGACAGAATCGGAATTAACCAGAATACAATATTACTTATGCATATCCTGCAGACTTTACATTATTATTACCGAAAGTCTGCGATCTATACTTGACATACTTGCCATGATTTTGTCTTTGCCATAATATATGCTATTAATATGTTATATAAATATTTTCAATTCAGATGATTTAAGTACAGATGTGCAATCTACGAAACTCTACCTGGGTATTACAACTCTTTTACACTGGCTAATTGCTAAAAGGATCCCACGCAAAAGCTTGAAAGTTTGGCGTCTGGGTCGTTAATTAAAATTGTATCACTGGAGAAAGTTGCGAGGGAATTAGTTACAAGCATCTAGAGGGCGGACGGACATAAACCTTTTTTGCGATTACTTACTTAAGACTTTTATTAATACTCGCAGCTTAGACACAATTTAAGTTTAATCTGTATTAGAATGCACCAGTGCGACCCAATTAATATATGTATAAATAATTATATTCGTTAGCAAGATCACAATTATTTGCAAACAAATAAGATGAACAGGGAAAAACTCATCACTGAATATAATATCAAGTTCAATCCATTTACTGACATGTAAAATAAAGAAGTAAGGGTAGCTCGCGATTGTAAAAAAGCGAACTGCAGAAAATACAAGAAAATCTGTGCATTAATTTAATATATTTAAAAACTATTTCTGGGGTCCGGATTTTCTAAACCTACTGAATTTTCAATTGTGATATGTTTAGGCTATACTCGGCATTCAAAATCCGTCACCAGGCCCCACGCCACTTATCCATCACGATTATTACTGAGGTGACGGATTTAGGCTTTATGTGTATATTTCAATAAATAGGAACGCAGATAGAAATAACAAGGGCACATGCATAGCCTTCAATATACCGTCTTATGAGAATCGTTTTTGTAGCCAGTTCGTTTCTTATTATTAAATAAGTATTATTACGAATTTTTTTTAATAAGATATGTCTTTATTACAATGTGATATCAGGTTAGATGACTTTGGTCCAAAAAATGATCAATACATATATTTGTTTCGTGTCTGGTGTCATAGAGGTGAATTTCTCCGTCTACATAATTTGGTAGATTATGTTTGACAAACATTAGGCACTGTAGCATATATAGGGATGGTAAGGTAAGAATTTTAAGTTCAACTTCAACAAAACTACAGTCTGCTCTGTAGTCTTGCTTTCTTATGATTCTTACTGCCTTCCTTTGTAACCCAAGAACTCGTTTCATGTTCGAGTCATGGCCCCAAGCTTATGATATTTTTGATTGAAATATTGCATGAAAAGTTGTTAGAAGTACACAGCTTATGTATGTGGATATTCCATGACAGCTTAGAATGAATCAGTATACCGAGAAAATTTGCTGATCGGAATTATTTTGTACTTGTACTACCAAGCATTGACCCTCGTCCGTGTTTCCTCCAAACACAGTTTAAGTTCACTCAGATTTTTAATTCTATTTATTACAGTTGTATCATCTGCGAATAGAATAAAATCAGCTCACGGGTCAGCATGCACTACGCCATTGATGTAAATGAGAAATAATACTGGCCCCAATACCGACCTCTGCGGAACTCCATATTTAATTGTCCTGATCTGCGAGCAGCTCTTACCAGTTTCAACAAGTTGCTTGCGGTCAGTTAGATACGACTGCATTAAGTCAGGCGTGCTTCGGATATAATTTCTTATATTTCATATTCTTTTATATTACATTTCTTTTTTATATGAGGAAGAATTGTTGAAAACATTGCCATATTTGTACTTACGAAACTCTGTTCATTAGAACTAGCATTTTTTTCAGGCGTATTTTCCTCATAATAATCACATAAAAAATCCCCTCCTTATTCCATATCCTAACACAGGCAATACAGCAAGAGATGCGACGCGACGCGCCGATTCTATTTAGTTCGGTTTTACTAGTTGTCTATCTCTAAACATAAAAAAGTTTTCACGACGCACCAGTTTACGCTGCAAAATGACGATATTTTGTGTCATATAGCGAAAAAAAATACTTAGGTTTTATAATATGACCTTCTAAATTTGTTATTATACGGCACTATGTCAGGGAAGTATTGAAAAATATTATATCCAGTATTCATAACGATCGGACGATAACTAACAAAGTTATGCACTAATTTGCAAAAAAAATTATTTTAATGAAAATTTTCAGTTTTCTTAAAAATGTCATATTTTGACACATTTGGCAATTCTGGATCAAAGGGCGAACAAAAAATTCGTATCTAGCAGCTCATTTTACAGAGGATTTCATGATTTTTAGGTGGATGTTCGCGACTTGTATAGAGCGTCTTTAAATCGCTTCGTAGGAGGCCTCAGATTCCCGACTACAGTCTTTCTCTGATTGCTTCATTTTCGGAAGTCTTGGCTTAATCAATGTGTAAGAAGATTGCTTCGTAGCGATTTCTGTACATTTTTTATTTGTAAATTCTATAGAAAGAGTATCTTATAATTTATTACTAGTTTAACAAATAGTCGTAATGTACCCATTACAGTTTGAGCTAATAGTTATAATATTATTAACTTATACCTCATATAGCCAGACACTCTTATTTATACGTATAGAAAAATTAAACCCTTGAAGCCATCCTTTGTCTTTACCAGCTTCACATAATAAAGCGCCCTCTGCTATGATATAAAATAACTAAAAAAATGCTCAAAACTTCAGCTATTTAAATTGAAAATCAATTGATGGACGATAATGATGCACTATAAAATCCGAAGGAAGTATAGCGGAAAAGGAAATATAAATTGGGGTCGCAAAAGTACGTTTTCAAATTTTCTTCTAACTTTTCCTCATATAGGCCATCTCGTAGCGTATTATGTGTAAAGATGGCACATAAAAAGTTTATGGCATATATAATATTTTACTTCCAGAAACATGTGTATAATTGCTCATGAAACTCAGTTATTATGGAAGATAGTCTTGTATAATTTGGAACGAGGATAATGGTTCACTAAAGCAGGAATCTAGACCAATTTTGTACACAATATTACTTCCGGTCTATTCCAATGTTAACTTGGAAACATATTGACATCTTGATCATTAAATGAAACAATAAAGAACGATAAAATTATTATTTGAACTTTTACGAACTGAGTTATTTGAAATAAGTACTAAAATATACATAATATTTAATCTTTTAAATGTTTTACTTTTTTCATATTTAAACTGAAGTATTTAGGAAGTATATTGATTACAGCAGTATTAATATGTTAAGTATTTATTATCATCCTAAAAGTATTAATGATTTTTAACACTCGTTTTAACATGTAAATGTTTGATACTTTGCCATTTCCGGAATTATAAAGAAGCTTCTCCTGCGGTGGTTGACTTTTTTATTATCCTATTATCCTCCAAATCATACCATATTTCGCCTGTTTCTTTTGAAGCACCATCACATCATCTACTAAAAAAATCTGAGTGAGCTGACACTTTGCATAGATTTTTACTTTTATTATATTAATTAATAATCTATCAAAAGTCCCCGCTGATGTATTGTTTGCGTTTCAAGTAATTCGATGTCAAATGTCACAGAAACTGTTTTTTCGCAAGTCTTTTGCTTTCTGTAAGCACTATGACTTTTTTGGTTATGTAAAAATAAATATTAGAAATCCCTCTTGAAAAAATGTTATATACACGTTTTACTTAAAACCAACCGTTTTCACAGTATAAGCCAGGAAAACACAGGATAGCGGTGCACCTGTTTCCACACCACCTCAGAGATGCAAGGAACGTTTTACATGGTTTCCCCAGTAGGCCTAATCCATGGTTTTGCTTGTTCTACAGCTCATCCTCATTCTCGAAATCTGTCCCCTCTTCCACGTCTTCGTCTTATGTCATCTACTCCAAGTCCTCGTCCTTTGTCCCCTCCTCCAATTTCTCGTCGTCCTCCCCAACATTTTCTTTTTCTTCTGTATCTTGTGTCAAGAGTTCAACAAGATCAAGCTGTTCATCCTGAATAATTTTGCTCTTTGATAGCGATACTATCAATATTTGTGTTGAGACATTACTGGTCGTGACAATGGCCACACAATATTGAACAGGACAGTCCAACTTTACTGCACCAGTAATTTGTGTTGCATCCCTTGGTGCAGTTGCAAAAAATAGTATTCAGAAGTACATCTGGTGCAGATGGTAATAGAGTCTTAAGGGGTTCCAAATCTTATTAATTATCGTCCATCCCCATTGTTCAGGATTTAAATTATTTCCAAGCCAATTTTGTACTTGATAATACACTTGACTTAGATGTTGACATGCAGCTACGGCAGTAGGTAGAAGTGGCGATAATTTCACTGCGGTATTGTCTTGTTAATTTCGCAAATGTCATGTATCGAAAGTTTTCAATAGATAATTATGTTTTAGGAGCTCCATAGATTGCCAAAAGAATGCGTAATCCATTTTCTACAATCGTTTGGGTAATTTGGTAATCGTTTCTACTTTACAATTTTTCTGTTTCAAAACTTCGGCAAATTGATGGAAATCGCGGCCTCTCGAATATTTTAAACTATTATTTTTCCTTTATTAAAAAGTGCAGATGCACTTTTAACAACAGATGTAACAACAGATGCTTTTTACAATTTGGAAATTTATTTAGGCTAGAAGAGCAGTATGTATTTGATTTTCCCTCTACCTGGTTTAAGGAGGAAAACATCTTGGTTTAAAGTAGCACGTCCTATTAGAAGAACCAGTAAATCTACATCATATCCAACGATAATAGTGATGTTGCGTTGTGATTTGGTTTGACAGAATGAAATGAAATTTATTTACAGTTTTTTGGTGCGCCTTTCAGCATAATTTATCAGTGTTATTTTAGAATCGTTGGTTGTACGGAAAAGACATTTATTTAAGAAAATAAGATTTTCGTGACCTTTGACCTTAAATGACTACAAACACAAGCGCGATATTGATAGGGACTTTTTAGACAGTGATTGCAATGTTGAAATAAAGGTGTAAACAAATTCAAGCTCACTCGGGTTTTTTTAGTAGATGCTGCTTTTTCCGGCCTAATATTACTGAAGTATTTAGCCATTTCCATCTATTAAGGCCACTGATCATGTGCTAACATTATCTATTTTATTTTTTATATTTATTTTATCTAAGTGATGAGAACTTTCTTTCGAGCTCTCACCTTGATATATGCCAACATTAGTATTGCCTGTCTTAAATGTTGAGAATATTTTCCATGTTCTCTTCTCAAGTGAAACTCTTTTTTCTTCTCTTTTTCGATTATTTTCTTGCTTTTCAGGGGTTTTCTTTCTGTGTTAGTTTCATAGTAATCTTTTCATGCATCAGAAGTACCACCGAAGTAAGCTTTTCCCATCTTCTTGTATTTTTTTAATTGCTTCTTCTTCTTCTGGACAAAATAATGCGGCATCAATGTCTGTATACTTATTGTTATATAATCTGGTAACATTTTCATTACCCCGCGATTCCTGTGTTTCAAACTGGTAAATTTCACTTTCAATAGTACTATCATAGACATTGTATATTATTTCTATGGTACTGTCTTCTATTACTTTGCTAACATCTTCTACAGTTGTATCTCTTTCTTCTATACATGATATGTTTTTCTACATCATTTCCTAATGGAACAATTATTTTATTTTTATAATTATTATTTTTTTATTTACAACTACTTAACAGAGACAGAGAGAAACTGTCATCCATACCGCGCAAGTTTACATCGTACATCGCAAGTTTCCAACACCCGTTTGCTGAGTTGATGTAAGCTGAAGCAAATATGGCGGGAAATTGTTAGGTTCGATATTTATTGAAATCACCACATATGGCTCTGGAAATGTAAGAACCAATCCATATTTGACTAAAGTCTTATTTTTAAATTAAATATGTACACATGTCTTTAAATTAAAGAATAAAGAAAAACCGTCACTAGATATATGCCCCCACTAGATATACCATGTACTATTCACTAAAGTATTTGTATTTTTCTTTCAGAATTACCAGATAGTTCCCCCAAAATAAGTGTAGGATGGAAACCGCTGAATTACGGAGATACTCTTAGGGCCAACTGTAGTTCCGGAGAGGCTCGACCCAAGGCCACTCTGAAGTTCCTCCTGAATAATCTCGTGGTATAATATTGTTAATTACTAAAATATGCTTAAAGAAACGTGGGTGGGGCACTTTATTCAAATGGACCTTTTCAGTTGTATTCCTCTTCAGCGGAGAATATTTAATTAAGACTGCTTTGATATTATCAAGGGCAAAGTGGCTGTGACAAAGAATATTGTGGACGTAACACATAGTAGACATTGTATGTTTTTATGGTGATTTTCTTCAATATAATATTATTCAAAGCCTGAAACTGAAAAATTTTGATTTCTGACAGGGATGTCATCTCTATGCAAGAGCAAGATTTTACACAAGATTTTTCACGTTAAATGTTTACACTTAATTTACACAAGATTTTTTACCTAATTTTTTTACACTTAATTTATACAAGATTTTTTTACACAAGATCTGTACACAAGATTTTTACACAAGTTTTTTTACATCAAATTTTGACACTTAATTTACACACGATTTTTTACATAAGATCTTTACACAAGATTTTTAGACTTAATTTATACAAGTTTTTTTTACAATATCTTTACATAAGATTTTCATAAATTTTTGCACACGATTACATCAGTTTTAGATTTTTTATCTTAATTTTTTACACTTAATTTATACAAGACTTTTTTACACAAGATCTTTACACAAGATTTTTACGTAAAATTTTAACACTGTAAATTGGGTGTCAAACAATTTTTTACACATGATCTATACACAAGATTTTGTATACAAGATCTGTACACAGCTATTCATAAATTTTTGCACACGATTTCACCAGTTTTAATATAAGATACACGATGTATAATTTTTTAGGTGGCAAGAAGTGATCCCCTCTTGCCACGGCACTACTACCACTCGGAGTGGAGCGACCTGAGTCTAGATATGGTACTGTCGGAAGTACATTTCGACGATGGGAAATTGATACTAAAATGTGTAGCACGCATAGAAGATATATACAGTGAGACCGCCGAGTTGCGGCTAGCCAGCGCCAGAGAACCCGTCCCTGAACGAGGCAAGTCTTTAGTGTAGTTCTTAATTATCAAGTCATGGATGATTGGTGGTGGCGCATTTCTAATCATTCTAATGATTGGGCTTCCGAAAACTACTTCTATTAGCCACAGAAATTTTTAACCATTTGGTTATTCAATTACAAATAAACTCTAGGAAAATGGTGCAGATCTTCTTCTGCCTCAACTTCAAATCTACTCACTGGTAATAAAAGGTGATAAAGAGTTACCCATTGATGTCCCTTCATGGTCGAAAAAAATATTACTGAATTGAAATAATTTTGTTTCATGCAAAGTTTGGTGAGTTTAATGTATTCATTTATTACTTCGTGACTAAGAGTATTTGATTCGACTAAATCCTTGAGATACTTCAGGGTATGTGGAATCGGCATTGTTCCCAAGTACAACGAACAGACGTCAATGGAGATCAGAAATTCACCCTCCTGCGGCTGACTATTATTGACCTTGTTATCATTGGAATTAATTACCGAAAAAACAGGCTGTGAATTGGGTGAATTTTTTAAATTTTAAAAGTTTATCTCCTCAGTGAACGATTTCGATAAATGGTAAAGACCCAATTGCCGAGACAATGGGACACTTGCCAGGTTTATGTATTTTGGGAAAACAGTATAATCTGGGTACTTTTGGGTTTGAAATATGTAACTTATTCTTTAATGATGGAGTAATAAGGTTGTTACAGGTTTTAACTACTTTTCGTTCTTTGGTAATTATTTTTGGTAACGCATTTCTAGGCAGTTTTTTACAAGGGCCATTATTAATGAGGTTGTTACCATTTCATAATAGTCCTCTTTAGTAGTGCCCACGATATTTTCGTTTGCGAGACTATCGTCGTGTCTTGAGCCTCGAGACGATACTTTACATTTTCCTTGCGAGACAAGGTGAGACTTTTCCAAAAGTAGCTATAGGTATCTATACTCATATGTATATACATTGACAAAATTTTGCGAGACATTTACGAGACTCTCGCACGAGACGCGAGACGACGAGACGAGACGATACTTTTAGTTGCGAGACGAGATTCGAGACGAAACTTTTGACTTTTCACGCGAGACAAGACGAGACTTTTCAAAGTCTCATCTCGAAACGTCTCGTAGGCACCACTAGTCCTCTTTATCTAAAATAATAACCTTGTTACCTTTATCAGCCTTTGAAATGATGAAAACAATCTTTCTCTAGCAATCGTTTGGACGTTCAGACGCCGGCAAAGCAAAATTTAACCCCTTGTTTAAAAGGCTAAGCTCAATATTACTTTTTTTTACTTTTTTAATATATTCCTTTTCTATATTATTTGGATTTTTAAACAGGGACACGTTGCGTCTAGGGGTCTATAAAGACTTCTTCTCATAATCACATCACGCATCTAAGAGATTAACATACCATGATGATAAACACTGGGAGTTCCAACTAATATAATCTACATACTATAACTTTATACAACATACTATAACACATACTACATACATATAACATATTATAACTTTTTTAATATCTAATATTAAAAAACAAAAAGAAAAAACATGAGTGTGTGGTTATGACCACAAGATAAAAGTGAAAACTTCTAATTCTCGAATCATATTCCACAAGATGAACATATTTTAATACATTAAGACGTTTCTTGTAACGATATCTACCCTCTCGAACCTTCCTTGGCCAATGCTTTTTTCTGTTCAGCTTTTTTTTGTACTCATATTTTTATTATTTCCTCAGTATGATCATCCTGCTTCGAAGAATTCAGTTGCTGAGATTCAATTTGCTTGCTTTTAGGTTTTTTTACGCGTGCATTAATCAATTCCCTTTTTCGTTTCAATTTCTCATTGTTGTGATTTTCTTCATCCATTTTCTGTAACGACAAATCATATGCAGTGATAATTTACTAAGTATTCCAAATAACTTAAAAAAATGCTAGAACATACGTGACTACGAAATATTATCGCTATTGGTAAAATGCAGCAAGCGTCAATCTTGTGATCTAAAACACACACTATTTCTTATGTTGATCAATAACGGCTTATACATCCACAGCAAATTCTGTCACATTGACAGTGATCTTTACTCGACTCAGCGTTACATAGACGAACGTGACGCGTGACGGCCCAGTCTCATTCAATACCCACAAAGTTTCTCTACTGTCTCGCTCAACATACACAAAAATAAAAGTGCTGAGCGACCCTAAAGAAGTTTTCACGTCAAAAACAAAGGGGAGTTTAATTTTATATAAACGCTTAAATTAAGATTCGTGCAGTTGGACATTTTGACATATAAGGGACGCAACAAAATATTGTCTTTCTACGTTAAAATCTGAGCTATTAGACAGTGAATTAAAACTATTATTCTCAGAGTATTTAGGAATGGGTCACCACTTTATAAACATTATTGTTATTTCCTGTTTCTATTTCAGTGAGTGCATTCTTTTCGGCCGGCAGTTCCTCCACCCGAGATGCTCTTCACCTAGTCATAATCTGTTTTATTACGCTGATGTTTAGTTAGAAGTAGCTGGAAATGTTTATAAAATATTATTACTATTAATAGCATCGTATCAAATTTTTATATTTATAAAAAGAATGTGTAAAATTAATATAATACTTAAAAAATACTTTAGGAAATGTTTCATATACCATGAAGATTATTAAATACTTTTGTGATATTGGAATTGTATACGGGTGAACGTCTATGCATGTAAGTGTTTTTACAAGACATATCGTCGATATGTTGATTTATCATACACATTTGGGCTGCCCAAAACAAAACACAGTAACTGACGGTGTTTTCAAAATTGGTACCTATATGAGTATTAGTATAATCTCATTTCTATATTTAAAAATATTTGATACGTTTATAAAATGCGTACTTATTACCTGACTCAAACACAGTACTTAACTGTCTCTAATATAGCCTACATAGCCTACAGCATCCAGAGCTGTGACCTTGAACTCTCCTTGGTACGTGGATTCCTCCTAAATAATAGAAGAGACGTACAGGAGTAAACGTCCTCAATTTCACTGCAATTAGCATCCTGTAGAGAGGTCAAATGGTGCCCAGGCGATGTACACGTTAATGCGAATCCGCGTTGTACTCGAAGCAGCAGCTAGCTCACGCCTACAGCACTTAGATCTGCGACCTTGAACTCTACTTGGTACGTGGAGGCCGCTCACTCGATAGTTAATTAGCTACATGTTGCATTATATGTTTCTTTAATTTAAAAAAAATCTTAGACGTCCACGCATCTCATAGTTATACGTCTAATCTTTCTCATTTTAACTTAACTGATTGTTATAAACAAAAGCATTGTTGGTAGAAAAATATGAACGAACCGTTGGAACCAAGCTAGTTTTTTCCGAGGCTCGAAAATTTCATATCGATATCGTTAATAACCCCTTTATCGCGAGATAGGTTTACACGTTTTATAAAATTACTCAAATATTTGGTATATACCAATTTTGAAAGTAATAATAATAAGTAGTAATCACCTTCCAACTAAGGAGTAATCACCAGTATCAACAATAATTCAATTTAATTCATAATTCTTCTAATTTGGTTAGACCTTGTAACCGTTTTTTAACGATAAAGCGGATATTCTGAACTAATTTGATCTCTTGCACATATTCCATATAATACCCATCTCTATCTCTGCCTATTCAATGTCCACGAAAGAATAGGTATCTCACGGATTTACTATATTTCTTTAGAGACTAGTTTGGGTATGCGTCCATAAGGTACAGGCAATTGAACTGAGAGTGGTCGATAAGGTCGAAGGTCCATAAAATAGCCAATCTCAGAATAAACTTGGACCTACTCTAAAGCTACTGTTAATATTATTTGTAAACGATTATTCCACAAAATGGCTTCTGGTTTCGAAATTAATTTTATGGGCTTCCATCTACTTGTATAGATATATTTCAACCCCTGTACAATTTCAAATCGTATAATACTTGATGTGTTTACAGAATCACTATTAATAGTAAGAAATAATGACAAAATCAGAACTGAAAATTGATATAAGCTCATATTATTATATGTTTAAAAGCATTTTTTTTTGCAATTTACCAAGTTTAAGAAAATTTCCAAGCAAACTACGTGGAAGTAAGAAACTATTCGCAATTTCATCATAGATAATCTCAATTTTTAGTAATATATTCACATATATTTGTAATTTTTCTACTACATACACAAGATGTTTAAGATACTCTAAAAATGTGATGGCTATATAAAGTGATTTTTATAAATATTGTCAATTATAAAGCCATACGTCGTAGACAGTTAGACAATCATCACACCTCATGATTTTTCGTTGGGTTTGAGTAAAACCACGCGTTTCTTGTTGAATATGTTCGTTCGAGCGCTGAAAATCATTATATATAGCTGTTACAGCTAAATGGCTGTATCACCTTCATCTAACTGAGCACTAGGCTAATAAGTTAAGACGATTCAATGTCCACTTTTGTTAATGATAATGTATACTGTGATAATAAAATAAAATTCGTTAATATGTTCAGTATGTCTTTTAACACCCTACATGACAGGACCTACTACTCGTAAATTACATGGCTACTTTCTTAGTGCCATATCGTCTTCTCCTCGGATGTTGTTTATAGGCAAGGAAGTCCGGTTTTTTAAAACAATATAAAGCTTCTTGGATATTTCCCCTACTTTGTTATAAATACATTTCAATCTACCAATCACATGAGTTTATGATTTATACTTATTACAGATGCTTGTGATCCTGCATCTACCAAAATGTTTACTTTATTATTTGTAATTTTGCCAATTAAATTTTTTAAATTATTATTATTACTATTTTCTAGGTTAATTTCTTCTCTAATGTACTATCTTGGGTGTTCATAGTTGCATCTGGGTACATTGGGGTTTGGTTTGCATATTTTTAAAAATCCTGACCTTCGTCAAGATTTTGTTGATTAGTCTGAGAATTTATAGTATTGTAAATTTTGTAATTTAAAATAAGAAAAGTAATATTTAACTGTTAAAGTAAATAATATATGTATAAAAACTATTGCTAGTGAAAATTTAGATATTTATAAACGTAGAAAAGTATACGAGGTAATATACCAGCATAAAATGAATCCTAGGTAGATAACCTAGACATTATCATATCAAGCCGAAGATTATAATATAATCAAGTGATTATACCAAAATACCAGTATTCCAGAAAGTTATTGTATAACTTTAAGGAGAAATAGTTGCTGTTCCTATTGCTGTGAGTTATTGTTAGCTGTTCAATCCAAAACGAGAGTTGCTGTATTCCACTTCCAGAAAGGCAACGAGTTCAGTGTAGTGTTTTTCGTGAGTGTCAGTGACCTCAAAGGTTTAAGGATTAACTTGTTAGGACAAAGGTAATAACCAATATACTTTATTGAATTTTATTCTGATTGCAAATTTTCATAATATTCCTTTATTCGCCCAGGATTTTTATATCGCATTTTAATTTATAGTTAATTTATAGTTTCTAAGTTATATAGGGTCGCTCAGGTAACCTTAATTAAATTTAATTGCAAATGTTGTTGTAAACATTCTTCTAATCACATACTTTTATAACAAAAATTTGATATAATTTTAAAATCAAATATAATCTTTTCTTCAAATTTAATCACACATAATTTCCAGAGACATATTCAATTTTACAGAACAATAATTTAAACTAATCAACAACTACAAGCAACACGAGTTTGTTTTGAAATCTCCTTGGGACATATGTTTAATTGCTCTAATTATGAAGTGATTGACTAAGCTATAAAATTTTGAATCTTGTCAATACTTCCAAAAATAAAATTAAAAATTCAACAAATTATAAATCTACATTCTTCATCCAATTAATGAAGTGGAGCCCATAAACAAATATTCCACGACATATTGGTTCATCAAAGTAAGTATAGTCTAACCTATTTGCTATCAATAAATCTCAACATCTCAATCTAAAATTAAACTAATAATCTGAAATATTTCCACATAATATAAAATTTAAAATAATACAAAATATCATAACTATCACAATTGGCTTCACCAACATGAGACATTAATGTATCCACACACACACACACACACACACACACACACACACATTTATATATATATATATATATATATATATATATATATATATATATATATATATATATATATATATATATATATATATATATATATATAAATATATATATATATATATATATATATATATATATATATATATATATATATATATAT
Organism: Tetropium fuscum; assembly: GCA_964058915.1. NCBI lineage: Eukaryota > Metazoa > Arthropoda > Insecta > Coleoptera > Cerambycidae > Tetropium > Tetropium fuscum. Next base: position 139,642 of record CAXKVY010018492.1, read on the forward strand.
ATATATATATATATATATATATATATATATATATATATATATATATATATATATGTATATAATGAGATAAACGAAAATCTAGAGCATAAATAAGTAGTTAAATACAGTAAATATAACAAATTATAAATTAATATTAAATTAGTGATCAATATATATCGTACCGACTATAGTAACATTGCACGCATGCACGCATCGCTATATATCGCATACACAACACCAACCGGCTACGCATCTGATTGGTCAGAAACGGGGTCCGAGAGTCTGTATTCGCGAAGACTACAATATACTCGTAGATATGACGCTTATTTTAAATACTGAAGTTAGTCAACAGAAGGTGAATGTGATGATGTATAAAGCGTAGAATTCAAAATTAAATCATATATAGTGCAAATTATAGAAGTTAAACGTAAAATAAAATAAAATAATAGCCATTAATCTGATTGGACAGATTATATAATAAAAACAAAGAAAGAAGTGAGTCACCAGGAAGTGCAGCTGTTTTTATATACAGCATATCTGTGGTTACAGATAACAATGCAGGAGAGTTCAGCCATAGCGTTCAAAGAGTGAGCAGCTCCGCTAATCATTTTTATATGATATTGTAAAATTTAATAGGTAAACTTAAAGTAAATTAATTAAAATAGTGAGACATAAGTTAAATACTAGAGGGAAAAGTTTTAAAGCCGAAATAGAAATAATAAAGCAGAAGAGTGTTTTCGTCAAACTACGACGTGAGAAGTGAAGACCAGGTAGCGTTCACAGTCTGTAGATGACATTGTTAAGCAGAGAAAGAAGAGGAAGTTAATTTGCAAGAAGTTCAAATTGTAATAAAAAGTGATTGCAAAATTGCAAATTGCAAAAAAGTAAGAATGCAGAATCTGACAGTTCACAGTTTGAGGCATCCCAGATAAAATAATAGGCATGTAGCAAAAGGTAGCAACATTCCAGATAGTACGGAGGAATTCCGGTAGATGGCAGCACCAGAGTCCAGCATCATTGTCAACAAACCCGTGTCGTGGAAGTAGTGCTCAGACTTATGCTTCGCAAAATAACAACTATCAACAACAATCTCAAATATTGCTAGTTTTAAATATATATACATATATATATATATATATATATATATATATATATATATATATATATATATATATATATATATATATATATATATATATATATATATATATATATATATATATATATATATATATATATATATATATATATATATATATATATATATATATATATATATATACATATATATATATATATATATATATATATATATATATATATATATATATATATATATATATATATATATATATATACATATATATATATATATATATATATATATATATATATATATATATATATATATATATATATATATATATATATATATATATATATATATATATATATATATATATACATATATATATATATATATATATATATATATATATATATATATATATATATAAATATATATATATATATATATATATATATATATATATATATATATATATATATATATATATATATATATATATATATATATATATATATATATATTATTCCAGAGGCTAAGTTCCATGTATTAGAATAAGTTCCGTAGGTTTGCGTAGGGTATTTATAAGGTTCAAAAATTAAATTATTTATTTGAATTACAATTTGCATATTTCTATTCATTCTTCTATTTGCATGACAATAAAAATAGTCATATACAACTTCTTCTTTATTATTTTTATTATCTTGAAACATTTCAGGTAACAATTTATGTTCTACAATTCGAAATAAATTAAAATTCAATTTATTTAATAAAACATAATATCTACTATTATCATAGATCCATTCATTTTAAAATAATTTCAGTTTTAAAATTCTAATATTGCAAAATTTACATAGTCTTAATTGGACCCCCCCCCTAATGACTATAGTAATCATGCTTGTCAGTGAACCTTCTCCAATTATAAATTAGTGTTCATAGAACTGGCGCCCATAGCAAGGATTCAATAGGGAAGAAATAGTGTAAGTATCCTGAAAACTTATCAGACGTTTCTTCGCTATGCAATCACTGTTATTATCTCAGTTTATCTAAATCTAAATATGTATGAAATTTATGATGTATGAAAAAGAAACAAAAGTTATTGTTTCTTTTTCATACATCATAAAGTTCAATTATAAACAAAATTATCAACGAACGTGGGACATCAAGAGTTCATATATACAGCATATATTTATATATATATATATATATATATATATATATATATATATATATATATATATATATATATATATATATATATATATATATATATATATATGTATATATATATATATATATATATATATATATATATATATATATATATATATATATATATATATATATATATATATATATATATATATATATATATATATATATATATATATATATATATATATATATATATATATATATATATATATATATTTATATGTTATGAGATCTTGGACCATTATATCGTCACTAAGATCTACATAGGTTTCTGCGAGGTCCCTGTGCGATATGACCTTTTGATTCGCGGATTGATATGCCTCCCCCGGGCCGAGCGTCTTAGCGACGGCGGCCCCCATATCGGCTGCAATATCCACAGATTGAGTTAGAGCGAACGCCGATACGATCTGAACACTTGGGATTAAACGCCATAATCTGGTTTTATGACTTTTTTTGTACTCCAATAAAGTTTTTAATTTGATACTCGACTTCCCGGGAGAGGCGAGACAGGGCGTAAAAAATTCGTGGTTTATCGTGCAAAATAATTACATTTTCCCCTACGTGGCCTCACCCCCGTACACTCCCTAATTAACCGGAGTGATAACGGCAATTATAATGCGAAATGCGGCGGGGGATGTTATTAGGATGCCGCACTCACACAAGGGCGTGGTAATGGTCCCGGTGTGTGGTAGTCGACGGTGTATCTTTAGTTTGTATCATCTTTTTTAATTGGTGAGTCGCTCCTGCGTGCTCTGGCGACTGGAATTTATTGCGGTTGCTCCACTTTAAAGGGTAAAACGCTGTTTAAATTATGAGGGTCGCACGAGGAATTGTACGTAGGACACGCGTCAAAGTTATTCAGGAAACACGGGTCACGTCAATATAAAAAAGGACCAGCCACGAAAATTATACTTCTAGTGAAATGGTCATATTCGGAGAGTAAAAAAATATATTTCCTGGGAATAATCTTACACTACCATGTTTACTAACTTGTCCATTACATTATCATAACATACCACTCCAAGAAATATTAGTCTAAGAGTGAGTCTAAATCTTGTTTAAACCTTTATTTTAACACTGGAAGAACTGTCTAAAAAGTCCCTATAAATATCGCGCTTAGGTTTGTGGTTATTTAAGGTCAAAGGTCACGAAAAACTTATTTTCTTAAATAAAGGTGTTTTCCGTACAACCAACGATTCTAAAATAACACAGGTAAATTATGACGCAAGGCGCACCAAAAAACTGTAAATACATTTCATTTCATTCTGTCAAACCGTAATGTCATAATTATCTCGCCATTAATTTAACGTTAAGTATGATCCGTCGGCGTCGGTCGTCGCTCGGAGATTTTCTCCGATTCTCGCAGGTCGCAGGTTTCAAGTGACACTTAGCCAAGAAAAGTTCCTATCCAATCGCTCAAATAAAACTAGATTAATATCAGTGCTAATGGACAACTACAATATAACAATATAGCTGTGAAACAAGCTAGGGAGGACGCCGACGTTTTAATAGTTGAAACGGCACTTGAGAAATCATACGCAACATCACTATTATCGTTGGATATGATGTAGATTTACTGGTTCTTCTAATAGGACGTGCTACCTCAAACCAAGGCCCTACTGCCGCAGCTGCATATCAACATCTCAGTCGAGTGTATTATCAAGTACCATAATTGGCTTGGAAATAATTTAAATCCTGAACAATGGGGATGGACGATAATTAATAACATTTTGGAACCCCTTAAGACTCTGTTACCAGCTGCACCAGATGTACTTTTAAATACTATTTTTTTGCAACTGCACCAAAGGCTACACAGATTGCGGGTGTAAAAGTTGAACTATCCTGTTCAATAATGTGTGACTATTGTCACGGCCAGTCAGGTCTCAACACAAATATCGATAGTAGCGCTATCAAAGAAATTATTCAGGATTAAAAAGATAAAGAGATCTTGTTGAACTCTTGACACAAGATATAGAAGAAAAAGAAAATGTTGGGGAGGACCACGAGAATCTGAAGGAGGGGACAAAAGACGAGAACTTTGAGAGGAGATGACAGAAAGAGAGGAGATGAGAGAAAGAGGAGATGACAGAGGACGAAGATGTGGAAGAGGGGACAGATTTTGAGAATGAGGATGACCTGTAGAACAAGCAAAACTATGGCTTAGGCCTACTAGAGAAACCATGTAAGAAAACGCGCCTTGCATCCTACCTCTAAGGTGGTGTTGTGGAAACAGATGCACCGCTACCCTGTGTTTTCCTGGCTTATAGTGTGAAAACGGTTGGTTTTAAGTAAAACATGTATATAACATTACTTGAAGAAGGTTTTTAAATATTTATTCTCACATAACAAAAAAAGTCATAGGACTTACAGAAAGCAAGATATTTGCGAAAAAACAATTTCTGTGACATTTCACCTTGAATGACTTGAAACGCAAACAAGATATCGGTGGGGACTTTTGATATATTATTAGTATAATAAAAGTAAAAATCTATGCCAAGTTTCAGCTCACTCGGATTTTTTTACTAGATGAACCTCTATGTCACTGTACTATTATAGCCCTGAAGTATTAAGTTTTAGAAGGTTTTAGGAAGTAATTATTGTTAATTATAATAAAATGTTATGTTATTGTCACGCCACTGAGTTCTAAAAATAAGTGAGTACTGACCAGAATCCAAATTCACTTTATTAACTTCCAAACACAACAACTGTTTACAATGATAAATCACTACCGAACACTTTTAATTACTTGTTACTTGATCTTGTATCTAAGAGAGTTTAAACTAGACTGACTACTGCGATCAGCTGGCCCTTATATACTATTTTCCATGTTCTGGAAAGTTTTAGAAGCTTCTCGATTATTCCATCCCATTCTAGATTGTTTTCACTTATTCCAGCTCGTACTAGATTATTCTCATTTAATCCATCCCATTCTAGTTTGTATACAAGACATCTCGAATAGTTCTACAGAGGTAGCCCACATGTCCATATACCGAAACTATTCTGAATCGGGCCAGGATGCCACATCGTCGGGTGCGGTGTTGCCAGATTGTGCAGGTTTCCCTAGATATAAGGATTTATCAATATATCGTGCACAATCGCTTCTGACGATTCGGTAACATTATGTTATGTTTTAGCCCGGAAGTAATTATTGTAATGTCGGTACACCATGCTACACTGCAGACCCGATTGCCTAGAGGTGCACAGTCACAATCCACTTTACGTCCACGAGAAATTAGTCTTAGTGAACTGTTTGGGGCAGGAGGCTTCGTAGTGGGAACGGACACCAAACCACTAACGGTTAGTTTCCATTCCCATTCTTCTGAATTTCTTTCCGCTCCAAGCCATTGTTGATCCTGATATTAAAATTAGTTGACATAGTGGAATACTAACGTAACGTTAAATAAAGTGGGGAAATGCAAAGTATTGGTGATAATGCCATCTAGCGGCAGAATCACCAACACTAAAATTTTCGTGGGCATCGTCATCAGATGGAGAATAAATTTTCATTGAAAGAAATTGCTATGAAGTAAAGTGGTTCACCCATATCCCTTTGCTCCAATGACCCCTCTGCATCTACCTATACAAAATGATCGAAGTAGCAGTGCCTCTCAACTGGATCATCCTTGCAGTTGTAGAGCGCAGTGGCACCCAGGGATATGAGTGTATGCTAGTCATAATAACACTTTTTCCCACGGTGGTCTACTTTATCTCATGTTACAATAGTTAATTTTTACTGAAAACTACAGTCTCAAACCTTTTTCAAAAAGAATATTTTTGCGCCATGTTTTTTCACAGAAAATCAACCGTTTTCACACACTTTTCTGCAAAAACGTCCCAAAAATGTTTTTGAAAAAAGAGTCTGAGACTACAAAAAATGCTGATGAAATGCTCTTGGCTATCTTACCTGTAAATATGTTCGGTAGGAATGTTGCTCGAAGACTGCAGTCGTTGATGGTAAAGTCAACCTAAACCAAAAGAAAACCTAAACCATAAAGTATTGGAAGTAATTTCACATTTGTATGGCGCGTAATTCGACCTAGCGAGACTAAAGTCGTTGCGCCTGCTGGGGTTCTAGCGGTCGTATCTCCGATTCTCTAAGTCGCACAGGGAAAGTAAATATTGAAATCCGTGGAAAGCATTTCTACGATATATTCTACCTAAAATCGTTCACGTCGCGTATAAAAAAAGGTGTTGATTTTATTTTACTTCCCGCGGTTTTTCGGTTTCCTGTGTCATCGAAACTTGAGATATAGCAACTGTTAACGGTTTATCAGATAACTAATTCATTTTAGTTTCATTTGGTACACTGCCGGCCAAAAAAAAACGAGCAATGCCTTATAGCTATTTCCCCCGAAATCTAGTATTGTAAATTGGGCTCCACTTGAGATTTAATCTGAGTACTGACTACTTAGTTTCCAACTTGATGTGAATTTTGTGGGATAGAAATCACACATAGAAATTTATTATGCTGTGATTTTAATTATTGTATTTAAACCCACAACTATTTTTAACTATTGTATTTAAACCCACAAGCAATGGAATTAATTATAATATAATATAGTGTAATAAATAAAATCAATATAATAAAGTTAAAATTATTTAAATTTTAAAGAAACCAAGAAAGTTATTACCTATAATAAGGTTAATATAACACAATAATTAACAACTCATAATCAAAAGCAAGTATTATAAACAAGAAAAAAATAATTATGTTGGCTTAATATTTAGCCATTGCACCATTGTTTTCAATTACTGCATTTAGCCTTCGAGGAATTGAAGCTGATAGCGCTAGACACAAATCTTGCGTACCTCTTTCCATGCTTCCTCTATAGCGACCCATAGTTCTTCTGCGTTCTAAGGACGAAAGTTCCTATTATAAATTTTCTTCACAAGAAGTCCCCAAGAATTTTCTATAGGATTAGGATCCGGACTATAAGCAGGCTACTCTAGGGTGGTGACATTGTTTTCGGCTAACCAAGTTCTTATTGTATGGGCTGTATGGACAGAGCAGTTATCGTGTTGGAAAACAAAATTTTCGCTATACATTAAATTTACTGAAGGCAACATAACATTTTCAAGAATCCAAGAAGCAAGTTGGTCTAATCTTTCGCCAATTCTCCAAAATACACTTAGTCCGGCATTGCATGGCTTTGCATGGCTTATCCAAGCCCGTTTACTGTAAATCTTCCACTTCTGTTAGCGGGTCTGATAAAATTCTCATTATACCGTGAATTCGGTGGCATGTACACTTTTATACTTCCATCATGGCATGCTTCAACGATTCGTCACTAAAAATTACATTATTTCAGAACTCTTTTGGTTGTCTCAAATTCAAATGAGCGTATTCCGACTCGTTGATTCTTCTTCGAGTGGTCCTAATCGAAGCTGGAAACTGCACTGTAGTATTTGCAATTCTAGCAGTATCAAAAGGATTGTTTCTCAAGTGATCCACAAGCAAAACATCCTACTGTGCAGTTGTTACCCGAGGGCGGCCACGTCCTCTTTGTCTTTCCACTCCGTTTTCCATTATAAGGAGATCGACCTTATAATTCTCTTTCCGTGCTTGAAGCAATGTTTAAATTTAAACTTTTCTGTCAAATCGAATACCCATTTTCGACCAGAGCTACCAATTTCCATTTCCATTTTCGACTGTATTTAAATGGGGTTGCATGATATTTAAGATGTTTTCACGTAAGTAGAGTAGGTATTTAAAAGAAGGCAAAAATTTACACTGACATTAAATAATAAATCAATATCATAAATTCTATAACTTTCATCAAATAATCTTTGATTACACGATAACAATTTTAGTGGTTTGTTTTTTGGCCGGCAGAGTACCATCCCGAAGGATGTAAGCCAAACGGTTCTGACGCTACGCTTGTTACAGTAAATTGGCACGCTTGTCCAGAACCAGGACTTCCACATGAGGTGACGAAGTATTATGTCACCTGTCTTGTGTAAAATAAGGTGTCTAAGATGGAAATATGTTGCAGATCGTCTAGTATTGAGTCAATATTGACTTGTGTTTGACCATATTCACTTATTTAAGGGTTACTTTTTGAAATCTTCGTGGGGGTTTATAAAATCATTCACTGGATCGCGATGTCCACCAAATTTAGACGACATAGTAGAACAAGATATTGACGAATGTGATTAGTTATTAAATAGTGATGAAGACTTAAATATTTATTAATTTTTTTATTTCTCGTTATTATTATATGTTATTTTATATTTTAATATTTTTATTATAACATATCATAATATTTTTATATTTTTTATTATTTATTTCAGACTAGATAATGTTTATTTTTCGTATAACTGAGATGTGAATGATAAGTTTAAATAAAATATATGTTTGTTTATATTTATTTTTATACAAATCTGTTATGATAACCACTAAACATGCGCCCACTGTATTTAATCAAAATAATAATAATATATCCTTTCCCATCCGAGCGTCACTCCGGCACGGCGCGGCCGAACCTATTATTGGCTGTAATTAGGAAACGCTGCCGGTTTTTTTGTCTGCCATTTCACTTTTGTGGTTAAATTGTATTCCTAAAGCCATATGTCGTAGACTGCAGGTGGCACAAATCAAGATTTAAAAATAAAAATCATATTTGAGCAACTGCCTCCGTCCAAACGCTGCCGGTTTGCAACGGCAGACTTATTTGATCACACGACGATATTTGTTCACATTAAACCATATTTTAACTTTACTATGCTTATCCTTTGGCACACATGATGGGGAAAAAATCACGCTAGCTCGTAGGCTAATTGCTTTCAGTTAAAGAACAGCCACCACGAGCGCTGAAGAACATGAGCCTAGACAGTGCCTTCCACAGTGCCAGCCAAACGAAGGAGAGTAACATAAAATGGATATTGCGATCAGGTATTTTCTATACATCTTCAACAACAACTTACTTACTCTTTTTTCTTATTGACTATATGGTCTACCAATGACTTTTCCTCCAATTTTATCTATGCATAGGAATATAGGAACATTTCTGGAGTATAAATAAAATTTCAAACAATGTGCTCAAGTGATTTAATGTTAAAAATTTTCCCTTGTTATTTCATTTCAAATCAAACATACCCACATCCCACATCTAATATATGTAATAATCACCATACTTTTAGGTTTTTTATACATGTAATATTTCCTCATATTTCATTTTAAATAAATCCCAAAACAAGTCACTGACATTTGCGCAACTGTCATCACACGTTGTCACTCTTTGCGATGTCTCTTAATAACGTAGTACTTATCGGAATTGTCACGCCTTGCGTACGTAAACTCAGACCCTACAGCCTCATGAGAGTTGAACAGCAATTTCGTCACTAAGAAAATCAGCATTGACGCCACCAGAATGCCCATCAGGATAAACAACCACTTTTCCCTGCTCTTCCCCATGATGGTCGCCTGGCTGGAGTCGTACATGTAATTCTTGAATTTCGCCCAACGCCCCTTGGGCTGCCTAGCAAACGGACCATGGTTATAATGATGGTGCTGCGGAATGTAATGGAACGTATCATTCATTTTTACAAACATTTCTGACGTACCGATCACCGATCGAACTGGAACTGATACCACAAGTAAATGATTTCTATATCTTGTTTATATAAGGCATACGAGTTCTTGCACAAACATTTAACTAATTTGCGATTCATATTTTTATCGCCAATGCAAAAAACTGTGCGAGGCATTTTATGTACGCCACGGATTGGTGTAAACATGAGGTGATTAAAATTCCTCGACTAGTTGTAGGTACTCTAATCCTCTGATAATATGCAAAGTGCACTAAATAATAGAGATAAACCGAGTTATATTTCCTGAGCATATACAGGGCGAGTTTTTAGTGCGTATTTGCTCTTTAGCGCCTTTGCTATTTATCAGAGAAAAATGTGTGTTATTTTGGCATTTTTCAAAAATATCGGTGAATGTACAGGGTGTTCCATATCTCCGGGACAACAACTAACTGTCTTATTTTAAATGGAACGCCCTATATATTTTTTGAAATTCGGAAAGAGCCCAAACTTTTGAGTCAAAAACATGTGTCGCACCATAGGCTAAACCCTCAGGTTTCGGATATATTTACCATTTTAAAAAAAAAGTGAAATATGGAAAGGTCTGGAAACAGCTTTATAACTTTTTTACATGGTATATCTAAATTTCATTTTTGGCACAGCGTAAGAACAGAGTGGTCTAAGTTCTGTAATTAAAATATAATCGAAAATAATATAACAATTGTTACATTTCCATGCCACATTTAGCTAATTTAAAACTGCGAAAACTTTTTTTTTTCAAATGGAACACCCTGTATTTTTTTATGCCCAGTTGTGTACAATTAAATTATCTTTCTTCTGGTATAGCCATTGCAGAGGGGCATTACATATAAAATTAGCCTTGTACTCAAAGAATTAACTTTTATCAATAAAGATGCATTCATATATTTGAGATAGGTACAGTGCCTTTCAATTGAAAGTAAACGATTTTTTTAATTAATGTGAAACAGGCTTTCAGGTAATCAAAACTTGATTGTCAATTTTATTTGTCAGTTTACTAATAATTATTCTATATTTTGAAGTTTTCCTTATAATTATTATTATTATTATTATTGTGCCGCGCTTAACTGAACCGCAAAAAATGAGAGCTGTGATGTTACTGCAGAACGGATGGTCAATGCAAGCAGTTGCAGATACTTTGAATGTGAGTAAAGGTTGCATTTACAAAATTAAGCAAAAATGGAATGCAGAAGGAACTGTTGAGTACGTCCATAGAGGGGGCCGTCAGAAATTCAGTACTATGGAGGAAGACGAACTCGTCCTTGACCACCTCCGACAGAATACTTTTGATACAGCAGTGACTGCCTGCTTCTTAACAAATTTTCCTGCTTCGGTGGAAACCGCAAGACGACGTATCAGAGCATCGGAGCTGAACAATTTTTCGGCTGCAAATAAAGTTGCTCTGTTGCCACGGCATAAGGAGCAGAGGTTAAACTTTGCCAACCAATTTGTCGGTGTGCCACAGGACTTTTGGGACAACACAATTTTTTCAGACGAAAAAGTTTTTCAATCCTGCTATAATGGCTCTGTGTATACCGCCCAAGAAATTGCCGATATGAAGAGCGCTATATAAATCCTACAGCTCGTAGTGGTCGCTTCTCTATCAACGTGTGGGCATGGATATGTTGCCAAGGAGCAGGTGTTACTTGGAGAATCAGAGAGCGTCTTACTGGTCAAAGCTACGCTCGCATTTTGGAATATGTTATGTTACCTTCCGTTTCCATTTTATATCCCGAGAACTTCACTTTACAGCAGGAAAATATTTTTATTTCCTCTTTCCTTTTTCCATATTCCAATTCAATTTATATTTCAGGATAATTCCTCTATTCCCAAATCACGAGTTGTTACTGAATGGCTGAATACAAACCATATTAACACTCTGCCTTGGCCCTCTAAGTCGCCGGATTTAAATCCGATAGAAAATTTATGGGCACAAATGGAAAAAGACATGTATAGCAGAAATTTCCGACCAGCGTTCGCTTCACAGTTCTTCTACGTTCGTAGAAGAACTGTGGTTGGCGATTGAAAATGCCTGGGAAAATATTAGCGAGGATTACACCAGGACACTAATATTGTCTATGAGAAATAGGCCTCAAATGTTATAAACGTGAATGGTGTTTGGACCAAATATTAATTCATAGTAATTTTCTCAGTAAGTCATAGTAATAAATATTAAGTCATAGTAAGTTCTCAGTTAGTTTGTTAATTTAATGGATTTTTTTACAAGAGACGTCCTTGCCATATATATTTTCCTTATTAAAATGCTGTCACCCTATAACTGACAGATACTTCAACCTAAAATAATTTTGAATGTGATCTGTTTACAAAAGCCTGCTTCATAATGGAAAAATTTCCAAAATTTCTCATAAGAGTCGTTTACTTTCAATTGAACGGCACTATATTCAAGGATCTTGAACAATACACGAGTAGAGTCTAATTGGTACAAAGAATGCTTTGACAAATTTAACCAACAAACAAAACTACTGTCAGTTTCTCAGTGATTTTGAAAATCGCATTTAGTGCTTGTATGTGTTTGTTATCCCATTAACATTACCTCGTATAAAACGTTAATATGAATTATTCTACCCAAGAATTAGTTGATATGACTTATTGATCAAGAGAATGTCATAGAAATTGTTTATTGGTGTCCAGAGTATATGGTGCGCGATATCATCCCGAGCGAAGAAACTCTATTCCACAAGACGTAATTACCAACGGAATTGGCTTTCTTCTTTCTATCTATGGAGCTCAAAAAACAATTGCAATTAGCTTGTCTTCCTCCGATCTCTGCTTCTGCCCATCAACATCTATATCGGGTATATTATCATTAGAATGTACCAGTTGTCAAGGCCAGTCGTGCTCCAATGTTGAAACGCCACAGAAGAGGGTTCTGCGATATCAGCGAAGAAACATCTAATGCATCACTGTTAGGACAATTTACTTGCACCCAGCAGGAAGAAGAAGAAGAATAAGAAGAAGAACAAGAAGAAAAACAATAATAAGAGGAAGCAGTACGATTGTTAATAAGACGAATAATTTTCCCAAATTTCATAGGATTCACACCGCTTTCATAATTTCCAATAGTACATTTTTTTATTATTAAATAGTATTGCATTAAACACCATCACAATAGATCGGGGAATGGTCCTACTGGGGAAACCAAGTTAAAAAACGCGCCAAGTACACTACCTCACTTTTTCAACTTTTTGAATCGTAATATCTCGGAAACGGTCACTGGTCTATTTTTTTGATAAAGCTTACCGTTTGGATGAAAACCACAAAAACCCCAAGTGTTCCAAACATTCGTACCAATTTCTAGCTCTATGCAATTTTTTTTTGTAAGCTTACATGTCTAATTTGATCGGACTATTGTGTTTTTGTTTCTTTTGCTAACAGGACAAATACTTTTATCCATATCATTTTTTTTACCCCTTTGCTGTCTGCTAGTTTTTTAAACCCAACTTCTGTTCTGAAAAAATGAATTATATTCAATTCTTCCTGTTGGAGTTCCGTCTTGATTTCTTTATCTTCATTAAAATGTGTTAGGTTTTAATAAGATGAGATATTATTAGTATATGCCTGCATGGCTTATGATCCAAAAGCAAAGCAAAAAAATGGTAAATTTTATAGTTTACTGCATCTCCTCCTACAGCTAATTCATAAGAAGCTATATGAAAGGATCTCTTTTGTTATCCCTCTGGTACGTCTCTATTCCACAATTTTGCCATGTTAAGTATATCTTTCTTGTCTATTGCTACAGAACATGCCTTTCTTTTCTCTTTAATAGCTTGTAATTCCTTCCGTTTAAAAGTTATGTCAGTAAAAGCATCAAATTTAATATTGTACTAACTGAATTTTTTTTCCTGCATCTTCTTGGCAGTTGAATTCCAGATTATTTTAACTGCATATTCTTTGTAATCTTCTCGTTTTCTTTTTCATATTATAAACCCAATTATTTGACACGTGTTCTATACTTAAATAACTGTAAGTTATTTCGGATTTGACAAAACTTCATAAACTCCATAGACGATTTCGGCTCTGACAAAAATAGCGCTGGAAAAAATAGCGCGTAACAAAATAGCGCTGGAAAAAAGAGCGCTAGATTAAAACAGCGCTTATATAAAAAAGCGTGTTACTAAACAGCGCCTTGTACAAATAGCTTGTCAGATAATAGCGCATTGAAAAATACTCCTGTAAATAGCGTTCTAGAAAAATAGCGTGTTTATCATTTTCCATTTGAATTCCGCGATATTTCGTCCAGTGCCATTGTTTAAACCTTTTTATTTTATCAAAGGCAGTTGACGCTCATTTGTAACTGTCAGTGTCACAGCCAAATTGTCGGTCTACATTTTGAATTCAGGCATGGAACAATATTCAATTTCTCATAAGAATAAAAAAAAATTAATTTATGCAGGATATAGATACAGAAAAGACAAAGAACATTCGAAATCGATAACGTGGAGATGCACCAATGCAGGTTGCAAAGGAAGAATAATCGACTATGGAGAAAACAATAAACAGTCTACGACTGGTCACAATCACGCTCCGGATCCTGTTAAAAATAAGGTGGATACATTCAGGAACGAAATAAAACGCGTGTCGAGAGAGGCCGTCTACAAACCAAGAGTTGTGCTACAGTCTGTTGCAAGTACCAGTAATATTACTCGTGAGGTAGCTGTAGCGCTTCCGAGTTATGACTATAAGAAAATCTATACATAAAGTAAGAAAGCAAACTCAATTAAAATTGAATTTTGACAGGCTCGAAGAGATCGAAATACCCGATAAGTATTTGAAGATGGAAAACGGTGAACAGTTTTTACTTTGGGACCCGGGGAAAGAAGATGTAAGTAGAATATTCATTTTTGGAACATACAGAAATGTTCATTTGCTAAATGAGTTTCACAACTGCTATGTAGATGGGACCTTTAAGGTTGCTCCTAAATTATTCGTCCAACTATATACGATCCACGTACTTATGGGTTCCGAAGCAGTTCCTGTGATATATGCATTCTTGCCCGATAAACGTGAAGAAACATATAGAAAGATTTTCAGAAAATTGCTCGACATAGAACCGACATTAAATCCAGATAGCATATTATCTGATTCTGAACTTGCGTCCATAAATTCCATTAATTCCGTGTTTTCTCTTGCCAAAATTGCCTGTTGTTTCTTCCACCTTGGACAAAATTTGTGGCGGCAGATTCAGCGACATCGCATTAACGCATTATCGCATTATCGCATTAACGCGATAAAGATCGACGAGTGTCGATCTTTATCGCGTTAATGAAGAAATACGTACTAAATGCAAAATGTTGCTCGCATTGTGTTTCGTACCAGAAAAAGATGTACAATTTGCATTTGAAGTTCTAGTTGAAGAATACCCAGAACAATTGAAACCTATAATAGAATACTGGGAAAATAATTACATAGGGAAGAGAATTCATAAGGTTGTCCCCAGATTCCCAATAAAAATTTGGAATATGTACGAACGAATTGTCGGTGATTTGCCCAAAACTAACAATTCAGTGGAAGCTTGGCATAACACTTTCCAAAAAATGTTAGACTGTCATCATCCTTCTTTTCTTGTTCTCATCGAACAAATTAGAAAAGAACATTTGTTTTCCGAGATTCGAATCAACAGATTTAAATCGGGCATAAGGAAGAAAGAATCTAACAATAATAAGTATGTCATTCAAAAGAATCGACTAAAATTATTGATCGAGGGATATTCAATTTCGATTTATTAAGGAATATTTAGAATCATTGTCTTACAATTTGACTTTGTAGTTTCCTAAAACTTTTTGATTGTGTTGTTGATTTTAGTTTCGTTTACACACCTACTCGTATATATGTTGTAGTTTAATGACTTAATAAAAATGTTTAAATATATATATATATATATATATATATATATATATATATATATATATATATATATATATATATATATATATATATATATATATATATATATATATATAGTATATATTTTTTTAAATATTGGGCTATACTCGTGGTGCGCTGTGAATTCATCAAGGATTTTCACTAGGTGCAATCAAGTGTTATTAGAGAGATATTATTGTTTTCGTACAGCGTTATTACCGCATACGCTATTTTAAATTTCAACATCTCCTTATTAGATTGTATCGCTATTTTAACAGACGCTGTCTTTGACCAGGCGCTGTTTACCAACGCGCTATTTTAACAGGCGCTGTTTTAACCAGGCGCTGTTTTAACCAGGCGCTGTTTACCAACGCGCTATTTTGTCCAAGCGCTTATAGTTATACGCTATTTTTTCCAGCGCTATTTTTTCCAGCGCTATTTTTTCCAGCGCAATTTTTTGTCAGAGCCGACGATTTCTTGTTTTCTTGCGGATTGCAAAATTGATATTTCTATGTTTTTTGTAATTTGTTTAGTCGAAATTTTCCCAAACCGAATCATATTTTACAGTATATTTTCCACAATACTTAAAAATTATAGATGACAGGACTGATTTTAAGTAACAGGAATCATCTACATGGTCAGCGTTGATGCCGTTGTCGTCACCGATCTGGTTCCTTGGAGAGTTTTGGCACGAATATACACTGCGTTCCTCAAAGAGACGTGTTAAACCGAGAAACAAGACCAACACTGCATCGTAAACTCTGAGAAACACAATCTCGGGCAAACTTTCCCTAAATTCATGATGGCGGAAAACCTTTAAGAATTTAAGCTTTCTATATGGTGCACTATTGATGGGAAAATACACTTCTCCTACCCAACGAATTACAATATTAAATCGTAATTCTCCTGTACCATCATTAGTGCCTAAAGACAGAAAACGTGAAACAGCAGTGTATCTATACTGAAGTAACTGAAGTACGTAACATCATTAATATCACCTGTCGAAGAAACATACATGCTTTTTAAACATTTCTTCCCCTGATCATTAATCCTGTCGTAAACCGAGTACAGATGTGCACACGATTCTTATTACGACCACTAGAGTTGTAATTATAGAAAGTGCTCCCATAAAGTAGTTGTTGATCATAAATCATTGTGACGGGCGCTTATCGTTTTTAGAATGAGTCTCGACGTACAGCAGAAGCTTTACATGAGTTTGACATGACACCAAACACCTGAAAAGCTATTTTATATTAAAGTATTGTTCATGCACAATATGGTGACACAAAAGGCAATGATGCCGAGAAAAACCGCCAACAGACCAACAGTCATGACTAAAGGCCGTTTTTTCTAATAATACAGTAAACAATATATTATGATTAGGTGCATACTTCTATCCTGCTACCTAGCAATACAATTAACAATAACTTTTTGATGAGCCAGTAAGATGTTAATCGATATAATAATCATAAACTGCCAGATGTCATAAACAGTGATATTCTAAACAAGTACTTTAAAAAACATCGTACAATAATTTCTTATGACTATGAAAGTAATAATATTAATGCTAATGATTCGAACAGTGAGGTTAAATATGATAAGTTACAGTGTGTAAAAACGGATTACAGTCTAAAAAACTCAGTGAATGAAAAAGTGTTAATGGAAAATAATATACAACTACTGCATCAAGGGATCTGATTTCGAGTATATAATTGCTCTCCTAACAACAAAAGAGGATAATGTCAATGCAACAAGCAAAACATCACCTGCCATCAAATAGTGCTCACGTAGATAAACAGCAGCAAAAACTACTCGAAATTATTCCAGCAAATCAATCCTAGATAAAAAATATTGCCACAGAGAACACATGGAAAACGTTATCTTATAGAAATCATAAATAGTCAGCAATAAATAAGAACCTGGAGGGGCAAAAAGTTCCTGATAAAGAGCAGCACACTTTTATAACAGCGGAAGTGACAAGTGCACAAAAATGCACAGTGGCAAATAAGGAATAAACAATATGGATATACTAGGAGCCACAGAAAACCCATAATATGATCTTACAAAGATAACCCCTCGGTAAAGGCAGTCCAAAAATTAGGAGACCTTCACGTTTATAGACTTGATCCGTTAACTACACCTCAGGATTTATGTAACGCTCTATCCAAAATGGCCCCACAAATTCTTTTTAAGAGTGAACAGTTACATAGTATTGTTAAGGTTTGTTCCATGCTGGTAACCTTCCCAATACAGCATGTTAATGAGGTATAGAACCCACAAATTTGGTATACCAAATATAACCCACAATAAATATGGTATAACCCACAATTTTCTGGTATAGTTTGTAACATCGAAATATTAGACATAAAAACCCGAGCAAAAAAACTTCATTATATCATTATATCAATACCTTCACACCTGCTACCGCATTTTTAGCTACCGCATTTTTAACAGCGTTGTCAAGTATAACCGATTTCCAGGAATTTAAGGAAAAACAAATGATTGTATATGCATCGCCCATCACATTATAACATTGTCACGTAGTATAACAAAATATTGTACACACTATGTACGTTTCGTCATATCATAAAAAAATTGGATGGTGAATGTGATGCACAATAAGAATGTTTCCCATTCAAATATTACGAATTCATTTTACACGTTCCTCGGCCGTGTCACATCGGCATCATTGGCATTCATTGGATGCCTAAATTGCCTAATACCATCGAACGTTTTGTGATAAAGTGGGGTCAACAACAATTCTTGAAATAGAAGCAATAGAGTTCTTTAATTTAGTGTATTATTTTGATGGGTTTTGTGTTAAAATTGATTACTTATTAGTACCTATTCTATCAAAACATAACCACTTGTTGAATGAAAGCGCCTTTATAGTGACGATTTTAGCTTGCCATAAGAAAAGTTATACTGCCCCGATCTCCAATTGCAGCATTTTTGGGTATCCTTTGAAATTTTTTTGTGTCTCATATTTCGATGTTATAGACAGTACCTGTCTCGGAGAACCAAGAAACAAGCGGTCAGAAGTAGATAAGGTTGGTAGTACTACTTATAACCGTGATAAAATTTTAAAAACCATATAACATGTTAATATTCAATGCATTAACAACAAAATCAATTTTACTGACATTCTTCTACAACCATATAATATTGATATCTTCCTCGTAACCGAGCATTGGCTACTACCATTGGAAAAGCGCTATCCATGTTGGGGTAGCAATATTTGTAAATAAATGTTCTAAAACTTGCAAGGAGGAGAGTCTATCAATCGCTTATCGCTTGCAATCGATTTCGAATACCCTGCTACCCTGGTTAACAAACAGACGTCTATATAATAGTAATATATCGTTCCCCTGGAGGAAACTTAGATACCTTTTTCATTCAGCTATGCAAAATATTAGACATTGCGACAAGCTCATACAAAAAAGTTATAATCTGTGGAGATATAAATATTGATATTCTAAAAAACAAAAGCGAAAAAAAGATATTGCGTAATATATTAGAATGACATGGAGTATAATCGTTAATTCGAGAACCTTCCCGCATCGCAAACCGGGGAGGCAAAATTAGTGCAACAGCTGTAGGCCATATAATTACTAACATAAAAAATGAAATAAACTACAAAATTTTGACCCAGGAAACTCCGATCACACTGCACAAATAATTATTTTTATGATGAAAATATAGGATATGTATTACCTACTTGGAATTTCTCTGACAATAATGTTAACGAATTTAAACATCTTCTAAAAAAACTGCAAAACAATTAGCATGTTAGGTCCACAATATTTATAATCATTTTTATATTATTTATTTTTTGGAATTTTTATGACGCCCCACTTTGGGTTGAATTGACAAAGTATGAAATTTCAAAAGCTCTTAAAAATGCCCTCGCGTTGATTGATAAATAATTTATTATATTATGATTTAATGAATGCTCTTTACGTTGATTTAGTTAAATTTGTATTAAATGAGATATTGTAAAAGTAATAGTATGATGGAGAAATATTTGATTTGGATACATGATACTTACAGTATTTCTTATTAAATCCTTCTTCGTTTTATGGGCGCCAGTTCTATGAACAATAATTTCTATTTTACTAGAAGGATCATTTTAGATATGAGCCCTCTTTAGTTCTAGAGGGGGTCCAATTAGGTCTATAATAAATTTGTTTGCTATTTTACGGTAATGTAATATTTTATTAAATTAATTAAATGAATTAAATTTTAGAGAAGCTCAGTAGTCTTAAATTGTTGTAAAGGAAGAAGAAGTTGATTGGATATGACTACATTTATTGTCATATATGGATAAAAAATTAACAAATCTTGAAACCTTATTTCTACCCTACGACAAACGTAACTATAGATATTACATGGGACCAAGTCCTCTGTAACAAATCTTTCTTAAAACTAGCAAAGTTTGAAATTGTTTATTACTTTTTAAATTATGTTAATCCTTTTTGTCACCACGCACAAAAACTTATCACTTTTCTTAATATCACTGGTAGGTACACGAACTAACAAATGCTGTTAGGCTCTGGTGGTGATGTCATCTATCGGGATGTCACCGTACTGCCTCTAGAATTCTGCTATCTCCATTGGAACTCTGCTTTGGGATTTATTCACCATCAAGCCTTTAACTGCTTCTTACATTACTCGCAAATCTTCTGCTTCTTATAACCTTTCACTGGTTTTCTTGCTTATTTAACACAAATTTAAAATTATTATTTTAGATTTAATATTAATTTATAAAAAAATTATGAAACTTAGGAGCATGGCTGTTGCCTCATCGAACGCCTTAGCTCGACTCTCTTTTAGCTGTTGATTGTTACTACGGATGTGCCGTATGAAAAACATTTGCACTTCCTCGTTACCTTATTTCTTTCTTGTTATGATGTTATGATCTGGCCAATCAGATTGCTTCATAATATATAATTTACTTAATTTTACTTAAAACTCTTACAATTTGACTTTCACTTTATAAACTGCTGTTCAAAATTATCGCACCACGTTAATATTTGCTAAAATTTGAGGTCTCATAACTTTTTTACTTTTAGTCCAATTTTGATAATTTTTTTAGAATACTGTAGATAAAACGACTAATTTCAACATGCATATCCAGTCTTTTGTTAACTGAGGACGGTTTAGGTATTATACAGGGCTAACTAAAAGGTTGTTATATAACCCTAATTTTAAAACACTCTGTGGAATAATTTCGTATCAAAATTCTTTAAAAATACCAATTTTTGTTACGAACCATTCCTTTCCTATATTTTGTTTTTTGGACCATGTCTTTAGATACATTGGTTCATTTTTAAGAGCAAAATGAATTTGTCACCAACAGTTTACTGTTAATTTACTCTGCTGTTACAAGTGATATGTAAAACGTAGGCGGCGTATGTCAACCAAAAAACAATGATTGGGTGTATGCAATCTCATTTTGACACATTTTTAAAAAAATACGGTGTTGAGGAATATTCAGCTAGGGATGACCATTTTCTCCGCCAAAATGCTTTAAGAAATCGGACAGTAACAAGTTCGCAATTGAAGAGTGAACTTGAGATGGTTAGAAATGTTCAAGTTTCTGCTCTTACTGTAAGGAGAAGGCTACGGGAGGCAGGTTTGATCAGTAGAAGGCCCATAAAGGCACCAGAACTTACCAGGGCTCAGAAGGTAGCTCGATTACGATTTGCACGAACACATGAAAATTGGACTATCGATCACTGGAGGAAATTCCTATTCTCCGATGAAACAAGAATAAGCCTAAAATCTTGTGATGGGCGGCAACGTGTGTATAGAAGACAAGGGGAAAGGGAATCTGCCTTCAATTTAATTCTAAACGAACCCTTTGGTCGTGGCTCCAAAATGTCTTGGGCGGGTATTTCTTTCGATGGTTTTTCTTTTCGTACGGAGTTAGTCCCTATTCGTGTAAAGGCAATTAATGCGGAATACTACGTAGAGAACATTCTCCAGGATCATGTAATGCCCTATGCTCCGTTTATTGGTCCTGATTTCATATTCATGCAAGATAATGCAAGACCACATGTAGCAAGAATTTGTGTTGAGTACTTGAATGAAGTCCATATTGATGTTATGAACTGGCCAGCACGAAGCCCGGATTTAAATCCCATCGAACACCTATGGGACATCATTAAGAGAGCAGTGAGATGACGTCTACCAGCCCCACAGAACCTTCAACAGCTGGAACAGGTTACTCTTCTTGGGTGGGATAATATTCCTCAACCCGTCATTCAAAACCTCATTAGAAGTATGCCACGGCGGATTCAGGCTGTAATCCGAGCTAGAGGTGGCAACACAACCTACTAGGGACCAGTTCACATAATTTTATTTCTTTGTTTTCCTTTGTTTTCTTGTTAAATAAAAAATGTTTCTCCTCACCCTGAAACTTTTTTCAACTGATTTCTGTATGGTGCGATAATTTTGAACCAATCCATCTAAAGACATGGACCAAAAAACAAAATGTAGGAAAGGAATGGTTCTTAACAAAAATTGGTATTTTTAAAGAATTTGGTTACGAAATTATTCCACAGAGTGTTTTAAAATTAGGGTTATATAACAACCTTTTAGTTAGCCCTGTATAATACCTAAACCGTCCTCAGTTAACAAAAGACTGGATATGCAAGTTGAAATTAGTCGCTTTATCTACAGTATTCTGAAAAAATTATCAAAATTGGACTAAAAGTAAAAAAGTTGAAACCTCAAATTTTAGCAAATATTAACGTGGTGCGATAATTTTGAACAGCAGTTTATAATTTCGAATTCTAAATACTACTATGCAATGAGAGTCACTTCCTGTTGTGTAACTTCAATTTATTTGTGGGGCGTTGCCTCATTTTTATTCTCGTTGGTAGTTAGAAATCTCGAACCCTATTTTTACACTGATGCTTTCGCATCATAATCTTTCAATAATCTTTTAATAATCTTTTAATAATCTTTTAATAATCTTTGAATAATCTTTTAATAATCTTTTAATAATCTTTTAATAATCTTTTAATAATCTTTTCATAATATTTTAATAATCTTTTAATAATCTTTTATTAGTCTTTTAATAATCTTTTAATAATCTTTTAATCTAGACATAGTTTATTAGTGATCGATACTCTATAATTATTATTGTAACTTGTCTATTGTAATTATGCTTGAATGAGATTTTTGCGCCGATTAATTAATTAGTTATAATTATATTACGTTTAGACCAATCAGGCGCGTAGCTGGTTGGTATGTGTGTATGTATATATACTAATGTTCACCTATTATTTAGTATACTACTTACTATATTGTTTTTGATTGTATTTTACATTCTTACATGTATAATTAATATTAGGTATATTGTTTGTTATATACGAATTACGATGACGTATCTACCCGATGTAAATTGACCTAACGATTAATAAAGTATCTATCCCTCTATATATCTATCTATCTATTAGTGCAACTGTTTATGACGTGATATTAGTTTATTCTTCATAGTCTACTGTAATAATTGTTCGTAATAACTCTCTGTCAGAAGATAAACTGTGAAATATGCTTGCCTAAAATAATTAATGGCTTTTTATCCAACACGTCACCGCACCGTAAGAAGAAATATATTTAAAAATACTTTGCTGCACCTTAAGGTTGGGATCTTATAGATAGAGAGGCAAATAGATGCATTTATTTTGCTTAAGTATGCATGTATGTATATGGGTCGGAGTGTAGTGGTTTCACTTCCACTACAGCACTTGGGCCTCATTAGGCCCTTTGTGCATTCCTCCTTTTTACTTGAGTGCTTTTCCTCAAACCAACCTATTTATTACAGGTGGCTTGGGTGCAAAGCTTCCCCAAGCCTGCCTAGGTCACCCATCCAAGTACCACCAACGCCCGCTTAAGTATAAATAATTAAAAAGCTACATAAGATTTGATAATCAAATTAGGTGCATCCACTGGGTATTATTATAGTTATGATTATAATATAAGTTTTTTGACCCAAAATTTTCTTATAAGCCTATTCTGTGCGCTTGCAATGAAAGTAATGTGATTTTAACAATAAAAAGGCATGTTTTCATTTCAAACGCAGAGAACAGGCTTATAAGAAAATTTTAGGACAAAAAATTTAAATTATAATCATCACTATAATAATAGCTAGAGCATGTACCTAATTTGAAAATCAGATCTTATCTTTTTAATTATTTATACTTTATTTATACAAAATTAATGCATATATTTGCCTCTCACTCTACAAAATCTCAGCCTTAATGGTGAAAAGACAGCGAGAGAAAAATGTTTGTTTATTGATTGCATTACTATATTAAGGTACCATGTATATTTAATACATGGGCATGCTTTTTCTGAATTAAGAGCATATCTGGCAGGTAAATACGAAATATAGTGCTCAGAGTAAGCCGCTCTGGCAGGAACAAAATTAATGTGGCCCAAGGACCGGATTAAATTGTCTTGAAGTATAAAAGACTGCAGTTAAATTTGAAACTATTCGCTAAATTGCTTTCGTTGCCAGGGCACGTTTTTGGCAGTCGCCGGACGAGTGGTGCCCTGAAACAAGTGGATATTGGATAACTTCCGAGCTAGGGAGTCATCCATATCTATCAGGAATTATCCGGAACAAATTCCTCTCTGATACAAAGTATATGAAAGTGGATGCTTTCCGACTATCTTCGGCAAATTGACTTAAATTCATGGATAATTGATGCGGATAGGTCCATTTGGGTTTAATTTATGGACTCCAGAACCTGCCTGTAACACTAATACCGACCCAGTTTATCATCGCGGCCTCTGCGGTTACTTAATTTTCGAGCTTAGTTCGGGGAACGAGCCCAGGAAACTACGGAATGCCTTCATCAATCAATTTTGAACGTAGTTTTATTTTCACTAAACATATTTTCTAATTACTATACATATTTTCTAATTAATTTATAGTGACATGAATAGCAAAAAGTAGCCAAATGAAATTTACATATCACATGCAATAATAATTAATCATGATAATTCTATAAAAAAATTCTTTACATGGACATTTAGTAGTAGGTATTGCTTATACCGAAGTGTAACATTCTTTTTATAAATAAATCGACTATGGATGTCACTGGAAATAGTTTTCAAGTTCTTATTTCGGCCGCTAGGGGTGCAGTCTATAAACCAAAACAAAGATGCGTTTTTCTCAGAAATGTTTCCTGTTCAGCTATATTAAATAGCATAAATATGGATAGCCGGTTTTATTACGCATAACTTTTGTTTTTAACGTTTTGTCCTCTCTCAAAGGAAAAGGTGGGGGAAGGGTGTCTAATGTCTAATCAGAAAAATGTATTTTTTTCATCATTGTTCATAGTTCATAGTCTTATACAAATTATACATTGTTGGAAAGGTAATTTCATGGTTTATATCGAGGTGAGTGATATAATCTGGATGGCGTTATTTCTAAAGAATGTAAAGAGTTTTTAATGGATTTTTCTCAAAAGAAGTTCGAGGAAGGAAAAAGTTCATTCAATATGTATCTGTAGTTAACTGACCGCATATAAGATACCGCGCAGTTGCCACATGTAATTCTCAAATTTCTCAATATTCAACTAAACTATCATATTCAACAATACTATATAAATATTATATATATTATTTATGAATGTCATAAAAGAATTATTGTGCATACAATAATATATTATAGCGCAAGATGTTAGCCATTTTTACATTTATTTTCTTCTACTTTAAATTATGGAAATTCCCTAAACATTTATTTTTATAGTTAAAAGCGGCAACGCCGCTCTACCGTAGACGGAATACTGGATAATCGAGCAGTGTATCTCTTTTTAACTTATTGGAATGACGCGACGTCTGTGTTAGTTTGACTGTCCCTATGGACTCCCGGAACGTTCGGATCTCTTACAGTGGCGGGTTAATATCCGCATTGTGCGCTCATTTCTATAATCTGCAACGGTCATCCGCGTTGATTGAGATATTCGCGTATATATATATAGTGCTGTTCAAATGTTATTGTGATACAATATAATACGGTTATTTTTATTATCTGAGCGATGTAAGTAGGTGGTACCTCTGACGAAACAAAAAAGTCCTGTAACTAAAAATAAACTAATTATTTATTTTCAGTACAGATACTTAGGTATTTATGTATTTTCAGAGGTACCTAAGTACCTCCTAGTGTTGGTAGGTAAATTTTAAGTCCCGTTTTTTAAATTGTTTTTATCCTGGAGCTTTTACAAAAAGTCAAAACGGCGAAGCAAGACGTTTACCTACCTATATATTATTTATATACCGACCTATGCAAAAATATGGCAAAAATAAGTTAGAAAAGTATGGCGGTTAGCAAAAGTTTTTGTTCGTTTCGTATGAAACCTGAAAAACGCAGATTTCCACCAGACCTCGCTTTATTTACAAGATAGGATTAATAAATGTAAGGAAAATATTATTTGACGGCAAAAATTTATAGTGGGGGGTTAGAGCAGAGCCGACTTAAACAAAAAAAAAGTTGTTTATGGGCTGCTCGAAGTAGGTACTGACGTGTACTGAGGTAGGTACTAATAGGTACCTCCTACACTTAAGCCATTTCTCAAATAATTTTATCCAAAAAATATCCCAGTGCTTGAGGCCGCTATGTTATAAATACAACGATATAAGTTAGGCGTTTTATTGGGATTTACGAAAATTGGAAACGCTCTCTGGTTTATTACATAAGTAGGTACCTATTGTTCATTGCCTTTATTTTTATGTAGGTACTTACCATCCTAGATCACAAATTAATAATTTACATCAGTGGGCAAAATTAAAAATTCTATAGACTGTTTATAAAATTAAAACCGTGTACTTACCTAGCCACGAATGAAATGAAAATTTACATTGACGGTAAAATACCTCAAGGTCAGTTTCTAATTTTGATTGGCTGTAGAAAGTGTATGTATTGGAAATCGCTTTGCGATGAGAAGCTGGTAGGTAGGTATGTATTGCATTTGTAATTATTTTTAAAAATGTGTTGTATTTAGTGTCGGTTTAGTTATGTAGGTACAACAAACAAGCTCTGATCTTTGTCAAAGCATTGAGTCAAAGTAAATCGGCGTTGACTGTTGACGATTTGGTAAGTTAGGTAGGTACCTAATTACACAATAAATATGACTGTATTTCAATTGCAAGTATATTTATTTTATTTTTCCGTTTTAAAGTTTATTTTTCACGGCGACCTAGCTGTTTGGTACATATTATTTTTGTTTCTTGTGGGAAATATGGTTACTAGCGAGCCACCCACTAAAAAATGGTAACGCGCTGAAAGCAATACTTCATGAGTGGTGGGGAAACTTGCATTCATTATCAGCTGTGGTGTTGAAAATATGCATATAAAAACCTTCTACTTTCACCCCCCTAAGAAAAAAAAATGTCTACGCCAATGAAAAACATTGTGTAGGTCAGGGTTGCCGGTCGTTCAACTACATACATATTGTACGTCGTATAAATACAATGCTGTAGTTTTCTTTACATAAATGAATTCAGCACCAAAAATTGCTGAATATAGCGTAAGGCTCAAATTTCTACCGAAAGTGTTGTTTAAATAATATAAGCCTACTTAATGATTTGTTAGCGCTTTTTAGTCCTATTCAGTTTTTTCACGTTTTCTTAAAAACTGAAATAGCAGGATATAACTTTTTATATCTTACTCTGAAGAGCACAAAAAGATCTACATTATGCCGTGAAAAGGGGTTTGATTTATCTTTTTGTTATTCTTTAAGTTATTCGCAAATTAGTGAGAAAAAAATAAATAATAAATTGAGGGGCAGGACGCTAACGAAAAGACCTACTACACAATTGAGGGAATAAATGATAATCCTGAAAATAATATTAACAAAAACAATAACAAACACATATTGATATTATGTAACGAAAGCACAATTATGTTCGAAATGCTTACCATTATTTTCAATGCATGAATTCAACCTTCGTTGCGTGCACTGCAGATTCGATTTCTGCTCTTGAAATAGCGGCAAGAGCATCTTGCATGTTACGGTGAGTTTTAAACATTATATTTCCATTTATTCGCCAAAAATTGAAATCAATAACGGTAAAACCTAGGCGGACATGGAAAGAGACTTAGATCTAACCAATGGAAAATCTTCGATCCAAAAAAATCACGAACTCTCCGATATAAGTGTGCAAGGCACCCAAACATATCTTTCTCCTCATTGCTAATGGAACCCCACCTATTAATTATTGTGGTAATTATTACCGGCTGAAATACGAATTTGAAAACTATTTCTCTTGGTCGCTTTAGTTACAAAAATTTTTTTCCCGAAGCTCTAGGGTCTATACTTTCCCCAATATCGCACATCGCCGATCTTAGTTGGACACCCTGTATATATTTTAAAAATGCTATATACATTGCCCTACTTTGGGTGAGACAATTGTAAAAAATTATGAAATTATATTAAAGATTCTTACTTTAATTAACTTGTACTTTGCTGAGTCTTTGTTATATGGACGCCAGTTCACATGCCAGTAAACAATGTTGAAAATTTTTATCTATCTGTATGTATATTAATATTATATTTATAATATAGAAAAATTAAACTCTTATAGCTTTCGTAAATTGAAATTTTAAAATCAGAGCATGAAAACGCTTAATCACAGTTGAGTTCAAAACAGACTACTTCTTTCAAGATGGTTCTATGTGTTAATTTTAAGATCCTTATTTTATGCTCAAGAAAATAATATTGAATATTATGCATACTACTTTGCAAAGATTATTTTAATATATGAAAGTTTTTATTTTTGTTATTATTATTATGATTATTACTAAATTAACAACACTACTCATGGAATTTATGAGATATCTTCTTGGAAATATTATTACCTTGTTACGCTATTTTACAACTTTGAAATCCTTGTCTGGCTGCGATGAAAGCTGCTACATACGTATCTAAGACATCATTTTATTGCTTGAAAAAAACACCACTTCTTGAAATTCACTATTTTATAAGACATAACACCTTGGAAATACAGGTGTTTATTGTTATGCCCTAATTTATACATTTACTTAAATTTTACTATATTAATTCATACATTTACTTATACATTTATTCATTTACTTAAATTTGTACATTTACTTAAATTTTACTATATTAATTCACGTTCCTTAGAGAGAAATCTGAAACGTGGCTACCATATTCAAGGTGGACTCTTGTCATTATTATGAAATCTTGTGAATTCTTCGCATTATTATACGTAGTGAAGGAAGTCTATCAACATAAAACAAAAACATACTTCCTTGGTTACATTATCTTTCCTAATAATAATAGCTACCTGCCAACCAATCATTATTATTTTCATTATTTATAATTTTTATATTTTCACTACTTCACTACAGTTTATTAGTTAAAACATTTTACATATCAAATTTTTAATCTTTGCACCGTTATATACTTGCACTTGCACTTTTTGCTATAGACACTTACTTCCATTTAGCGGGGACGGTGACCGATCGACTAGTGCACTTTGCTCCGAAATTATAATCTCGCATACTGTTTT
The DNA here is from genome assembly GCA_964058915.1 of Tetropium fuscum. Taxonomy (NCBI): domain Eukaryota; kingdom Metazoa; phylum Arthropoda; class Insecta; order Coleoptera; family Cerambycidae; genus Tetropium; species Tetropium fuscum. The sequence continues at coordinate 168,923 of CAXKVY010018492.1, forward strand.
CAGAGATTCTTCAGTGTACATTTATTTTTAATAAGACATGTATTACAAGTGACTTGTGAAAATCAAGCTGATAGGTTAGATACTATAATTCAGCTGCAATATTGTTTTTAGTAGTTTAGTTATCTAGAGCAAAGAATGGAAACCATATTTGGGCTTTTGTGGCCTATGTAGAACTTGAGTGTATTATACGCTACATACACATATTCGATAGCGTATCACTTAACCTACAAAGTTGTAGTGTATAATGGTGTTTATTTTACAACTAGAAACGCGTTCGAGTACTTCCCAGCAATATGCAATGTGCATCATCCCGCCTCGAGACCCATCAATGCCGAATTAATTACTACACAAATCTGAACAAGTTTACACAATATTTACATGGAGTTTACTGCAAATTGGCAAACAAAATAATGTTTAATGTTTGACTTTTCTCTACCTATAAATTTGAAACAAGTTCAGTTGCTGCAGCGATGGATTTATAGTATTGGAAATTTCATTTTAATGAAATGTTCCTATAATATGTAACTTCTTAGAGTGTCTAGTCTATGAGGCCTCTTTGGTGTGTCAGTTTCCAGCCCTAGACTGATTCCGGTTGAAATTCATGCGGATCATAACAAATTCGATTATAATTTTAATGCTTGGAACCACAATATTTACACTGTTAAGAGATAGACGCGATATTAACAGCTAATGCTGTGACCCTGTCCTGTTTAATGAAAAGACAACATCGACCCAAAGGGAATATATTTACTTTGTACTTATAGGGCGGGTATTCTTAGATTAATTGTACTACGAGTAGTAGAGTTATATCTTAAGTTTGGGACGCTTCTTTAACTCAGTTACAGAAACCATTAATTCGATAATTTTTTTATTGACATCCCAATTATGTTTCACACTAACTAAAGCACATGAAAGTGCGTAAGTATTAAGTCATATTTGTAACAATTTAAATTAGTAATATGCTACGGACATATCCATTGATATGCGGCATTTATTATATCAGTCTATTCAACTATTTCTGGTACTGGGAGGAAACGAATAGTAAATCTGTACTTTTTTGGGTATTTTAGTTACACTAAGTCACTAGGCTTACGACCTGCACACAGCTGCTGCATTAGGTTTCTTGCGAGATAGTTTGGATGCAGCCTCAGTCGATTTATACTATTTACAAATGTATAAACGACGGTAAAGTAAAATCTTGAATGGAACACACCCGTTGCTGGAAATAAATTAACATAGAAAAATATCATTGGATTTATTTTAAAGTAAAATACATCATCTCCCTATGAAGTATTTTTTTCATATCTGCATATTTTTTATATTGATATACCTAACTAAAGAAAGTGTTATACTATTTTAAGGAATATTGAGATTATCCGTTTATTCAAATAATACGTTTACTTAGCATTTAAACTTGCCATGTAAATTTGGCAACATTCATAGTTAGATAAACCGGCTGGGGTTGGACTTTCGTCATTCAAGTAGAAAATTAAAAGTCGGAGAATAATTTATGAATAAAAGAATGACAAAACTGTATTAGAGCTTCATCTACAATTCTCATTAGAACTGGATTATCTATTCCCTTAATCTACGATAGTATTCATGGCAGTCTGTACTTCTTTGGCGTACAATATTCTTCACACCCGTAAAGCCTCCTTTTTAAAAAGGCGTCGTAGACAAGCCCAACCGCTCTACTATAAATATCGCCGAACGTATCCATACCATATGAGCTACTACCAGAACGCGTTAAAATAGGAATAGACAGTTTGGAAATAGAGGGTGTAATATCACGGGGCACGAGCTGACTAATCCGCGTTTCGGTTGGCTGAGGACGATACTGCAGACACAGCATCGGCTTATTGTCCCATCTTGACGACTCTTGGCTTTATCTTAATTGTTTAATCTCGGAATGCTTTTAAATACTTTTTGGTCGATTTTCCATCATTGTTTGTTTTCCTGAAACAGATAACTAACTTTAAGAAATGCGCGGAGGAGTTTGCTGTGTTTATTCTATCTCGGAAAGTTTGCACAGCACTAACAGCTAGATATTTTTTTTGTTAAATAGATACTGCCATTACTTGGGTGTTTTTCAGATTCGGTTGATTAGTTTTCGTGAAAAAATATTTTATTAATTTAAAATTTCCATCATAACATTCCAACAACACCTCTAATACAAGGACAAAGTGCTGCCTCGTGACGTCACCATCCGGAGGCCTACGAGATACTTATGTTATTACGGGCTTTATGTAGTTATTTAGGTAGGTATGTCTGGAATCGTTTTAATGTAGTTTTGAAAATCAATAAAAAGATCAAACTAAACAAATATATTACGGCATAAATATATCGGAGTCTATGAAAAACATAGGTAAAGAATAATTTAAATGGTTAACTGTTAACTCTTAACTGTTTCGAAATACAGACAAGATTACATGTGTCTAATTATTAGTCTAGATGGTTAATTGTTTTAAGAAAACTGAAAAGTAATTCGTGATTAATTTTAGACACAAAAGCAATATGAACAACTTCTTTAAAATTTGAACAAATGCTAGTAATCATAAATGTATACGCAGATGTCGCTAACGAATCGTTATTATTTATTGCAGCTCCTACAATATTACCACCTTTATAATCTAAATATGGATCAATATGAATTTCATCAATTAGTAAACTAACATATTTGTCTTGGTCTTTTAAATATTTAAAGATTTTTTGTGCATATTTTAAAAAGTTTTCTTCTCATCAATATGAGGATCAGTTAGAAAACCATTACAGACTCCTTTGATTGTTTCGGGATGGGGCAAAATTATAGGTCCACGATTTCGTAAATATCTATATGCATGGGGACAAATTGTATATAAAATTGAACAAAAAACCATAGTGGTAGTGGAATATCTATAACATTCTTTTGATAATGTTCGCAATTTAAGTTGATGAGAAATAAATTCAATTCCTTGTGAAACATTTTCGTCCTCTATTTTTAAGTTTTTAAGTACATTGGACATAAAGTTCAAAACATGGTTAAGCTTTGACATGTCTGTATGTATGTCTGAAAATGTATTTCATGTAATTCTGTAAGTTTTTCGTCTTTGCTTTTACGATATTTTTTTTGACAAGTATTTGGGACAGTTCGGAAATTTACTTGGTACGCTAGTTTCTTTTAATCGAGGTAAAGCTAAAATAACTGAAACGATCTCACCAGTTTTTGTATCCTGTTGGGAAATTTTGTAAATAAAATCTTCCTTTTCAAAGTGGCACTCACACACTCGGCACAAAACTTTCACGTGGAATTGCAGAGAGCCATTTTCTGCGATACTCTTCGTCTCTGGGAAAACGAAACACCCGAACTTTTCTACTGGTTTCGTAATTTCCTGTACAACCGGGAACACAACACTTTTGGGGCATTATGATATAATACCGCAACAAATAAACCGTTAAAAAAGATCAAGATCAAGAATAGATTAGCAATAAAAATAACCCCTCTACAATGTCATTGGCGCGTGGCGGCGTCCTATACTAAAACCCAAAACAAAACATCGTTAACAGGGTTGCCAAATTACAATTGACACGAGAGTTGTTAGTTGCTTGCTTCTTAATGACTTTTTGCGGCCAATTTTATTTGATAATTGACTAATGAGAAAGCTACTTTATTTTGTTTACATTCTAATTTGTTTACATTCTAAATACAGTACAACATATAGGCAGAGAAGCGTCGCACTGGAACACATTCTGGCATCGCCGCTCCGACCGACCTAGACAAGCCTGTTGAATTAGCTTAGAGAGTATATTAGCCTCCATCTGGGTTAAGCCCCAGAGCGTGACGTCACCATGATATTTAAAGTAAGCACTTTGTCCTTATTAGAGGGGTTATTGAATATTCTCGCGAATTTAAAGAATTTAAAGAATTTAAAAAAATAAATGGGCCTTGGGCATACGTATTTATACTTAATTTGGTTTTAGTATTGTCACACACTTGTAGAAATCTTTAATTTAGCTGTGCAAAAGCAGAAAGATATGGATTTAATAAGAAGTATTGCGCTTACTATGTTGTTACATTTCATAATACTAAAATATATTGAAAAAATGTTTTTAAATACAGGGTGAGAAAAAAATTTGCAAATTTAAATTATCTTAAGAACTACCAGAATTGTTATTGAAATCTTCTTGTAGAACTTCCAAATTATTCATCAGGAGATGGCTGCAACAATAGGCTTTAACTTCATCATCAAGGGCTTTGCTAGTATATGTTCGCGCATGAGTAGTGCGAGAAATAGAGGATATTAGAAGATCCGAGGAAAGTAAAAAAATATTTAATAGGTCAGCCATTGTTTGCACTAAAATTTTCTGGTATGGTGGGAGCACACTATACCTTCCAAATACTTTATTGCTGGCTTCTAGTGCTTCTTCCTAAAACATCCCAATATGCAAAACAGCAGATTGTATAATATCTGCTCCATAGATGAGACACTATAGTGTCCTTTATGGACACTAGAGGGTATACTATACCACGAGTATAGATCCACGTACTTTTCTGCATTCGCGTTTGCGTAATTCCTAAATGATTGTATACATACAGCTTATCCATAGGAAATTGTTTGTAATATCACATTGAAATGCTTTATCAATTCTTCATCAATTCCTGCGATGGAAGATGTTAGAGAATACTGTTCGAAAAGGTGACTGACAGTATTGCCATCATCTCTTGTACCATATCCGGGTTTTGGGATGTCTGCTAAAAATCCCCTTTGTGTTCTTAATTCATCTTGAATATATTATTTCGTTTCGGCAAACTTTCTCTTTTCTTCATTAAGCAAATTAAGTGTCTGCACAGAAGTATGCAATGTCATAATTCACATTTGCCACTTTTTCACATTCCGACCATTTGGAATGTGAAGAGGACACTCTAAGCACCTAATCCAAGCATGCAATGTAGATAGTCCATATTCATACTTACCTGTACCTGGAGAGCGTTGTTGGATGAACTGCAAATTTTTCATATGTTTCGGTGTTACTCCACAAAGTACACATGATTGACGTACCATTGATGACTCCAAACATTTTGCCATCGATCATAGTTAATTTGAAGCAAGGAGTGGTAATGATTTCCTGTCCAGAAATAGAAACTTTAGTAGACAATATAGACTGCAGTTGTTGTTCTGTATTTTGTATTTCTCGTTTACACAATTCTTCAGTTTCTTTCTCAAATAAAAGTTTTATAGGACTGCATAACCTCGTAGATGAAGACGCTAGATTGTGCCATACAATGGTATTCGTTTTATTTGCTCGTAAGCGCAAGGGTACAATGCAAACTGCAAATAAGCTGGAAACCTTTTTTGGACCTGCATCATCTCCAAAAAATTTCTGTTTGTATGTAGATTGTCCATCGCACCCGCACTTGAAAGTTATTGTTAGACCGTCTGATAAGTTATCGATTTGTTGAGAGAATACATCTTCTTGAACCATTGCTAATCTGGTTATTGTGTGGTCAACAAGGGCCTGTACCGTTATTTATATATTTTCTGCAGATGTTTTTTGCTTTTAAAATAGTGTCATATGAGGGATATATATCTGCCTGACGCACCTTGGCCCTAGATTGCATTAAAATATATTTATAATGAATATATTTTTTTCACTGGAGCTTTTCCAGTTTCCAAAAAGTCTCTGTACTGTCAAAAGCCACAATTGCCATGATGCTAAACTAAAAAAATTGGGTCCGTGTGCTTATGACCACACGATAGAAGTGAAAACTTCTAATTTTCGAATTTTAAAATATATGCAGTAATCATCCGCCTGTATTACGTTCCTAAGATAATGATGGAGAGCGTAGTTAACCCAATGCTTGATGTAAAACTATTTTACTTCACCTCAATCTTAGTAGTAAAAGAAATATTTGTATCTGAAAAGGTACCCATTAAAAGCAATCAATCAATATTTGTAATTTTATTGTACAATACCTACAGGCTCCTTATAATCTAATATACTCACAATTAGAAACTTGTTTTGCGTTTTTATTTCCGCAGTGGATTTTGTAGCTGTCATGTTTGGTTTCTTGGTTGTTGAAGGGTGTGTGAAGAACGTATCTTACTCGGTGATGCGTCTCTTCTTTGCAAGTTTGCACACATGTCGGGTGATGTCTGACGTCCACCCACAAAAATAAGAGTGGAGAGCGCGAAAGGTGCAGAGCGCGCCTAAAGAAGTTTTCACTTCAAAAAGTAAATACTCTCATCAATTGGAGTTCGTGCAGTCAGTAGCAATAACAAATCAACATCTCCACCAACAACGATAGTTGTTTTTGTTCTAATTGTTCTGTTGCTATTTCAATTATGAGGACATCCGCAATTATTATCAGCTTGTTTTACCGAAATATCAGCAGCCGTAAATTCTTCAGAATCTAATTTGTACGTATTTTAGTGTGTACCACACAAACCGTAGTTATTACTTGTTACTTATAATAATTGTTAATATACAATTTTCTGCTACATTTGATGCCTCTTTACTTTCTACTCTGATTCTTAATAGATAGAAGATACAATATAATAGATACAATGTCTTAATATTTGGTATAACTATTTTGGGAGATGAGGCATTGGAAATTGTTTTCTCGTCAATTGGTTGGAGGTCCAGGAAAGGCTGAGAACCTCTGACCTAATGTATTCACCCGATCCACTGGCCCCGATCTATTTCTGGAAAAAAAATATGTATATCTTATATCTCATTGAAAACTTGAATATCCGAAGTGGAAAAATTGCCAAGTCATTTCGCTGATTGCTCTTATTAATACAGACATCAGAAGAAATCGTAACAGTCATATTTAGGAGGTAGAAAAATCTCTAGTCACTTTTTGTTCAGATCGCTGTGGCAGAAGGATAAATGGACTATAGACAGTGATTAATTACCGTGTGCTGAATTTGAGTTATTTTAAAAATAGGGTGGTTTATTATGGTTTATACATATTTCTCGGTCTTTCGATTCTAGTAGTATTTTGATCCGTTGGAATTCAAATGCAAACATTCGTATAAAATGCTCGTTATTATCGTTAGAGCAGTTAAAAGGGGTTTCAGAGCAATTATTTTTGTCCGGGCTTTGGAATTTCTATGAAAATTAATTGAAATAAGTACGCTAAAGCGCTTTGATTCATGTGCTTGTAATTTAATTGACATTTATTTTGCGTTTTTTATTTATTACATGGTATGTCGTAGTATTATTATTTTTAAGTGCTATGGCAATCTGCTATATCATTCCTCCCAGAAAAAATATTTTCGGGGAAGGTGATTATCAAACAAAAGGTGCTTTGTTTGATAATCACCTTCCACAGTAATAGAATTATTTTAAATTTTATAATCTTTTGTAATCTTATGTTTATATTTTAAATTTTATGGCTAAGATTCTATATTAGCATATTTATAACAAATAAATATCAATAAAGATATTCAACTATATCTACTTACCTTATGGCATATAATTATGCGATAGAAGTCCTTCAGTTACTGTCAATATAATGGGCAATTAATAAAACGTTGATAATAATCAAATCAGGGCGATAATTCTAGTTTTCATAGCTACATACGTTCGAAATTCTAGACATTTTCACTGTCAAATTTCAAAATTTGCTGTTCTTCTATTTCAGTAACACTAAAATTCGCCGCGAATGTTATCATAAATCCACGTTATGTAACTGGATTTAAATTTTCTTAACTTGTTGCAAAAAAGGTGATTTTAGAAACCAGCAGCCTCCCCGTGTTGGCATTAATGGACTTTATCAAAGGCTCTTTGAAAACGTGCTAATTCCCTTACTTTAAGAGCAATGCAATAAAAAAATTTGCATTCACGCTGTACGTCTAACCAAGCAAAGTTTTGGATGAATTTATTTATTATAGGAAGCCACTCATGATCATGTGGATCTGTGGATCTTTTTTGTCGTCCTTTTTCACGATTAGCTAGAGGTATTTCGCTACGGCATCGCGGGTAAGCTAGAATTTGTTGCAATAAAGCCTTTTATCGTATTGTATCTTATTGTGTATAATAGGAGCGGACCGAAGAGCTACCTTTATTTAGGAAAGAAAATTGAATCGGTTTTATTTCAGGCTATATGTAGTTATGGAAATCGTGGTTATTCAAAATGGTAAAAATTTCAACTATTTTAAGAATATGGATGGTCCATAGTGTTATTATTATTATTATTATCATTATATAATTGCAAGGACAAAGTCAAAGCCCAATTAGTCGAATAAATATAATATACAAATAACAGTTAACAGCAAAGGTATAATAGTTTTAATCGTCTCCGGATGATGCCAACTTGGTTGGCGAAACGCGCGTCGAGCTAAGTGAGAGTGTTTTGGTGTTTGTGGAAACTACTCCGAGTGTTAAAGGTATACAATTGTTTAACAGTTTTTAAAGTAAAAGAAAATAAATAAACAAATATACAGGGTGTTTCCCTGTAAATTAGTTCGAAAGATTTTAAGGGGCAATTTATGAGAAAAAATTGAGGTGGGTCTTGCATAAAAATTGTTTTTCAAGACCCCTTTCCTTCCAAGTTACAGCCCTCTAAAATTGGAGGAAAAATTGTTTTTATTTATTCTCTCCACTATGGAAAAATTTAGAAGAATGAAATTTGGCGAATAACTTGCACTAATAAAATGGCAGTTTATGACAATTTTTGTATCCCTGAAATACTGTTAGAAGGGGGTAAAAATACTAACCCCTGTAATATTTTTCTTCGGGACTTTCTAACGCGTCGATATTTCTTGACGCGATTTCTAAAACTTGACGTTCGAATGTAGCTTCAATCTGCAACTTTTTTATCTCTTAAGTTTTATTCGAGAAATTGATTGTTTGCCGACAAAAAAATAAAATATTCTCAGATTGCGTTTCAAATAAATTTACTGAGGGGTTGTTATTCGGGTAAACCGTCAAGTAGGCTGTTGGCAAATATAGTCATTATGACAAGTATTAAGTCATTATGACATTTAAGTATAATTTTGTCAATTTAACGCAATTTTACAGTTAAAATAAATAGGTACAGTTTGTTAAAATGGTGAACTATACAAATGCCGAAATGGCAGATATGCATTTTCTATATGGTCGTGCTGATGGGAATGCATTAGAACGGCTTTACGTTCGGTTATATCAAGAACGAACATTACCTCACATTCACAAGTATTCATCAACGTCTACGAGAAAATGGTAATTTTTTTAGAAGAACTGTTGATTGCTTACGTGCTCGAGAAGTACGAACCGTACCACTAGGAGGCTGTTTTTAATTTAATAGAAGAATTTTCTGAAACAAGTAGAAGAAAAAATGCCGATATATTAAATTATATGTAAGCCATTCCACAGTATTTAGAATTTTAAAAGAACAGCAGTTGTATCCGTACCATATCCAACGAGTACAAGCGCTCTTACATCTAGACTTTCACCTCGTGTAATTTTCTGTCAATAGATAATTCAAATGATCACCCAAGTTCCACAGTTTGTATCTCGTATTTTATTTACTGATGAGGCTAACTGTTCAAGGGAATGTATTAAAAATTTCCATAATACTCACATATGGACTGAAGAGAATCCACATGAAATTCTTGAAGCTGCGTTTCAACAACAGTTTTCGAACTTTTCAACAACGCACGCCAGTCGTCTTTTGCGTCATAATTTTGGGTCACTTACGTCAGAAATGTGACCAAAAACGGACGTTAGTATGACAGCCTGAGTTACCTGGGTATGGATTTCTTAAAAAATCTGCATAAGTAGTATCCAAAAATAGCATAAAAATAATACCATTTTGGTAAAAAATGCAACCGGTCACGTCAGAGATATGCAAAATAATTAATTACCAGCGACAGCGGCACTAAAATTATCAGTTAACCTATTTCAGCGTTCTTGTGCAATATACCCTGTATATTATCAACTTATTTATGACACTACAATTACCAGTGTCTATCACTGCCATTACGTCTGTTTACTTGTTCGTACACTTAGTCGCCACAACCTACACAATACTATAATTATAATTAAATCCATCAAATTAGGGTACGCTGTCGACGTCCCTCATGATATCCCCAGAGGTAATTCATCTTAATTGAACCAGCATGTAAACTCGACCATACGGTTCCCTTTTTTTTGCGTGTCTGATCCCAATACACGTGAAACACAACGTTTACTACATTCGACGAGGGATATAGTTGTACGGAAAGGATAGTTTTTGTTGGGCACCCACCCTAACATAATATAGCTAATATGGGAGCGGATTTCAAGGCCATTTATTTAAGGCAAAAGTTTTTTCAGGACGATATGGGATACGGACAATGTATGGTATACATAAATAAATACTATGAGAAATGGGGACTATGTTTCTTTAATTTAAAAAATCTTTAAATTCTACTAAAGGAAACTTTAGCTCCAATTTGTATTACTGTAAATATGGTACATCATTTGGTAGAATAGGGAACATTCCCATGTTCTTTTATTACATAACAATATTCTACCATACTGAAAAATAAGCAATATTCTACCATACTGAATGTCGTAAAAGAATTATTGTGCATACAATAATATAATATAGCCTAAGATGTTAGCCATTTTTACATTTATTTTCGTCTACTTTAAATTATGGAAATTCCCTAAACATTTATTTTTATAGTTAAAAGCGGCAACGCAGCTCTACCGTATACGGAATACTGGATGATCGAGCAGTGTATCTCTTTTTAACTTATTGGAATGACGCGCCGTCTCTGTTTAGTTTGACAGTCCCTATGGACTCTCAAACGTTCGGATCTCTTACAGTGGCGGGTTTGCGGGTATTGCGCTCATTTCTATAATCTGCAACGGTCATTCGCATTGGTTGAGATATTCGCGTATATATATAGTGCTGTTTAAATGTTATTGTGATACAATATAATACGGCTATTTTTATTACCTGAGCGGTGTAGGTAGGTGGTACCTCTGACGAAACAAAAAAGTCCTGTAGCTAAAAATAAACTAATTATTTATTTTCAGTACATATACTTCGGTATTTATGAATTTTCAAAGGTACCTAAGTACCTTAGTGTTGGTAGGTAAATTTTATGTTCCGTTTTTTAAATTGTTTTTATCCTGGAGCTTATACAAAAAGTCAAAACGGCGAAGCAAGACGTTTCCCTACCTATATATTATTTATATACCTACCTATGTAGGTATGCACCGCTACGAGAGTCGAAATAAAAAAATGGCGGTTAGCAAAAATATGGCAAAAATAAGTTAGAAAAGTATGGCGGTTAGCAAAAATTACTGTTTTCAGAAAACGCAGATTTCCACCAGACCTCGCTTTATTTATGAGATAGGCAAGTATGTTAGAAAATGTAAGTAAAATATTATTTGGCAAAAATTTATAGTGGGGGTTAGAGCAGAACCGACTTTAACAAAAAAAAAGTTGATTTATGGGCAGCTCGAAGTAGGTACTGACGTATACTGAGGTAGGTGCTAATAGGTCCACTTAAGACATTTCTCAAATAATTTTATCCAAAAAATATCCCAGTGCTTGAGGCCGCTAGGTTATAAATACAACGATATAAGTTAGGCGTTTTATTGGGATTTACGAAAACTGGAAACGCTCTCTGGTTTATTACATAAGTAGGTACCTATTGTTCATTAATTTTATTTTTATGTAGGTACTTACCATCTTAGATCACAAATTAATAATTTACATCAGTGGGCGAAATTAAAAATTCTATAGACTGTTAATAAAATTAAAACCGTGTACCTACCTATCCACGAATGAAATGAAAATTTACAATGACGGTAAAATACCTTAAGGTCAGTAATTTTGATTGGCTGTAAAAAGTGTGTGTATTGGATATCGCTTTGCGATGAGAAGCTGGTAGGTAGGTATGTATTGCATTTGTAATTATTTTTAAAAATGTGTTGTATTTAGTCTCGGTTTAGTTATGTAGGTACCTATTAACAAACAAACTCTGATCTTTGTCAAAGCATTGAGTCAAAGTAAATCGGCGTTGAGTGCTGACGATTTGGTAGGTTAAGTAGGTAAATACTTGCACAATAAATTTGACTGTATTTCAATTGCAAGTATATTTATTTTATTTTTCCGTTTTAAAGTTTATTTTTCACGGCTACTTAGCTTTTTTGTACATATTATTTTTGTTTCTTATGGGAAATATGGCTACTAGCGAGCCACCCACTAAAAAATAGTAAAGCGCTGAAAGCAATACTTCATGAGTGGTGTGGAAACTTGCATTCATTATCAGCTCTGGTGTTGAAAATATGCATATAAAAACCTTCTACTTTCACCCACCTAAGAAAAAAAAGGCCTACGCCAATGAAAAACATTGTGTAAGTCAGGGTTGCCGGTCGTTGAACTACACATACATATTAGAAGCCGTGTACATCATAATATTTCTAAAATAAATCACCAACATTTAAGCCGCAGTAAACATTTGTAGCTATAATTTTATATAAATATAAAAATATAAATACAACAAACTATTATTAATTATTAATTATTAAACCAAATACTTATTGGTTAATTAAATGTTGCTTTTTAGTTTTTAAGCCTGCCAGTAAAAATATTGTTTACTTAAAAAAAATGTATTACTAATTATTATTTTTAATAAAAAATACAGCTTGGAAAAAAATAATCTCGAATCTAAAACAGGAAAACATTTCCAAAAACAAATTCTTTTAATTTTGAGTTTGAGCACATTTCAAATGAATAAATAAATGAATTTGTTTGATAAATATCTCCCCGACAGCTTGATTTAGTTTGATGAATGATTCATAAAAAAGTTACCACACATGGAGCATATCCATTGCAGTTTGCAAAACAAAGAAAATCATAAATGAAATCTACAATGATAAACTCACACATAGATCAAGTCGCATTTTCTCATCTCTTAATCCCCTAGGTGACAATATTTCGCCTGTCAAGCTTGGTTAGCATATTTACTTATGCCACGTATGTCGCTCTTCCTGCAAAACATTTCAAACAGAAAGCATTGCTGTTTTTATTCGTGTTAGATCCAAAAGTTGCCCCGCCGTTTTAGGCGGCGCTCACAATAGGAAACCCCGTAACATTCATCTTCGTTGATGGGTCGCAGACTCTTTAAGCGTTGCGCGTCTGTGGCTTTATTATATGTGCCTTTGACACGGATCCCCCGAAAATAAAACACTATAAAGAACCCTTTGTACCGACGAGAGATAGTCCACATCAAGATTTATTGTTCGAGTTGCATATCCAGTAATTAAGGATAGAGGAAATTTATCAAGATGCTCTGAGAGACCATAAATTTCACGTAATTGTCTTTTTGAGAGTATTTTCTTTTATTATTATCGGGAGGGATTATCGGACATATTAAATTAAACTTTTACAGATCGGCGACAAAAAAATTGAATTGTGTACAATTTTTTTGTCGCCGGTATAAACAATAACTAATACAGAATACCAAATAAATTGTTTAAAACTTGTTATATTTACCGTTTAAAACCTTGTATATTTTTCCATTTTTTGATTCAGTTGGTCATTTTGCATTCAGCCATGGCATATTGAGGTAAATATTGCAATATTAATGATAATTTAGCTTCTATATAGAAAAGTTCATTTGACAGTCACAGTTTTGTCACTTTGACAGCGAAAAAGGAGTATAGATTTTGGATCACCGGTAGACCAGGGAAATAAGGTAAAAAAATGCCATCTGTGGAATGAGGTCGAACAAGCTGAATTTTTGCGGCTACCTTCGTTTTGATGTTCCAATGAAGCAAAAAAAAATTAATATGCCTACCCTTGTGCGTCTTGAGATATCGAGGGTCAAAGGTCATAAAAATAGTTTTTTCGCGAAAATCTCGCTTCCAGTGCATCTGACGTCGTAAGAACTCATAGCATAACTTACGTGAAATAGTATTCTCCACAAAATTGTTCATTTGCTTTTATTTCGTACGACCAACCGGTTTCGAGATATTAAAGCGGGAGCGCGCATTCGTAATAGGTAATACTGTATTATACTGCAGAGCTAAAACTATAAAAGACTATAACTATAAAATAACTTTTCTTAATCTGTTAGACTAGTAAATTAAATTCCCATTATTAAAACCGTTAAGATTCAATATTCTAGTTGCTATAGATCCTTTGCTACTTTTCCAAAGAATAACTATTAACAAAAAGTTTGACGATCATCTGCAAAAATATTTTGAGTATGAATTAAGTCCATATCCAACAACACTATTTGACAATGAGGGCATGCGAAAAACCACAAAATCAAAATTGTATAATATGATATTGAGCCTGTCAATGTTGTACTCAATGTAGATATTAGGTTACATTATCTTCGTCATCGATGATGGATTTTTGCTACATCGTGTCGTATGGAACAAAAACGACACTTTCCTGTTCCTCAAAACCAGAGTATATCTCGTAGTCGCCGTTTACAATCTGCCGTGTCAACTATAATTTTTAAGTATTGTGAAAACTACGAGTATACTGTACAATGTGAGTCGTTTTGGGAAATTTCGACCGAACAAATTACAAAAAAACAGAAAAATCAATTCACAAAACATTACACAAAAAACACGAAGTCATCAATCTGGAGAATATTTATGGAGTTTTGTAAAATCCAAAATTACGAAGCGTCAGAAATAAACCTTTACAGAATATAGCAGATACTTATGTTAAATGATTGGCCTTATAATATGAAAAATAAAACATGATATTGATACCTATCATATATATTGATATTTGTCAAAATCGCTCGACCATATGTCAGTTTTTTCATATCAGTTTTTCTTATACAATCACTGATTGGCAAAATTATTTCGTTGCAAAAAGAAATATATACTATTAAAAAAAAGGTTTTGTTGTTTTTCTGTCGACTAACATTTTATGAGCAAATTTAAGGGCATGGCAAAATTTCATCGCCTAAAAGACATCTGCAATAATGAAATCTGCACATGTAATCGTTTTCATACAATGTTTTCTGAAGTTGGCATCCGTACTTGTATTTGTGATACTCATATCTTGAAAGATACGGTGAATCCATAAATTTTAGGAAAGTTTCTCTGAGTGACCGGCTACTCCGCCATAATTTTAAATATTGAGGAATTATCAGCGAATCATGAAGTAGTCGAGGCGCTATCTGTTTTTTTTTTGGGTGAATCACATCTGATCTCGAATTTTTACTTTAATGGTTTCAAAATATTATTAAAAATGATAATTTCCCTATGCGTCAGTTCTAAAACATGGGCTTAATTTTTTATTAACGAAATAGTGAGAAATCGCCAAAAATTATCTATTGTTTTTCCTTTTCACTCATATAACTCGACTATTTTAGAAAAAATCAAGGAAAAATATCGGATTTAGGTGGAAATACACAGTATTGATTTTCTTTGTCCATTGATTTTTGTTCTTGCTATTAAATTACTACGATAATACTGCATTTTCATTTTAGTTTTGTATCTCTTTTAATAATAGAGATAACGGGATAAAAAAAGGTTTGAAAAAAATGGGGCTACAGACTAACATCAGTACGCATCGACCGTTTTAGTCACAGTATTCCACAGGGTGTTGTAAAGTTCACGAAAAAAAATTACTTCATTGCAACACCCTGTGTATGCTCAAAACTGAAATTCGAATAAGAGATACTACCATAGTGCCTGCTGAAGAAGTAGGTGCGTTCTAAGTGGTGCGTTTGATGCGAAGTGTATTTAATATCTTATTACTATATTTATTACTGGATAGGGCTGGAACCTTTGATGTAACTGTAACACTCGGAGTAGTTTCCACAAACACCAAAACACGTTCACTTCGCTCGACGCGCGTTTCGCCAACCAAGTTGGCATCATCCGGAGACGATTAAAACTGTTTTAATCAGTAAAACTGTGACGAGTAAAACTGTGTAACAGTTTTAATCGTCTCCGGATGATGCCAACTTGTGAAACAAAACAAAACTTGTGAAACAAAAAGTGAAAGTGTCTTGGTGTTTGTGGAAACTACTCCGAGTGTTACTATATTTATCTTTTAATCATTTAAATTTTCCAGTCTACGTCTTTTATACATTGGACTTAATTTGTATCATCAATATTTTCGTCCTCTAATTCTTCATCTTCTAACTGAAATGAGTTTTCTTCTGCCCCCATTAAAGCATCCACGATTGATTTCTCAGGAGTTCTGGAGTCTCTCACGTCGATGTCCACAGATGTTTTGAGAATTTCTGTATTTTTACATGATTGCCCTTGACAATAAGTACAATAACTGGCACATTTTAAACCATGCTTAACACAACTACACGATTTAGATCATTCTTTTGTGCAGTTTTAGCTAATAGTTTTTAAAAAATTGTCCGGTTTTTAATAAAGTAACGGTTCGGTCAATTGGATAGGTTCTAATCCATTTTTAAATAATACACTGACGGACATAAAAAGTGGCGCACCTAGATTTTGTCCCAAATTTGATGTTCAATAACTTTTAAACCAGCCTATCGATTTTGATATTTTTTTTTGTTTGAAAGGGCGATTCTTGCGGATGACTATTTTGTAATTGGCTTTCCATAAAAAATGTATTTTTTAATATGTACAGCCTTTAAAAACCGATTATGATTTTGACACGAAATTTGATTGTCGCTGTGGAGTGAAATTTTATTTTCATTGAATTCTTAGGTTGGTCACGGTGTTTACCATTCTTTTTTCAATATTCTCTTTTTTGAATCACGTCTTTAGCCCCTTCAGCAACGAAGATGCGACATTTTAGATGAAACGGTGTTATTAAGTTCGGTAATCAACAAGGAGGCTATGGTAACGGTTAACACTGAAACGTCGAAAGATTCAGTTGTAATTCTCGTGAAAAAATTTCTCGTGAATTCAGTTAACGTTCTAAAAGAAAATGCCAGGGCAAATTAGTCCAATTCAAGTAGCTAGAGTTGTGGCTTTGGTAGAAGATGGAAGGAGTCAAAGATATGCTGCTCGTATTGTTGGTCTACCAGAAACAACTGTCCGAAGAGCGATCCAGCGCTACCGAGAAACGGGCCAATACAGCAGACGTCCAGGTTCGGGTAGTTCCAGGATTATGCAAAATATTGACGATCGATTTATTGGTTTGCAAATATCGAGGAATCCCTATCAAACAGCTGTGATCACAAACCGAAATTTAAGAAACGCACGAGGAACAGTTGTGTCAGATCGAACAATTTGTCGGAGATTCAGGTGTCTCGGTATATGAGAATTTGGGAAAATATGAAATATATAAAATGAGAAAAAATCGGTAAAAAACTGTTCTAAAATTAAAAGTAAATTTCGGTTTTTTTCCTTTTTTGAGTTGTTTTTGTTATATTTACAATAATTGCATTGTGTTTTTTGATTCGCAACCAGCTCTATTACGTGTAAAATTTAATTCTAAAACTTTTTTCCTCTTTAGAGTTTTATGAGCAAAAAGCAAAAACAAATTTTTGCGATATTTTCACTATTTGTTTAATAAAAATTAGCCCATATTTTAACTGACGCATAGTGAAATTATCATTTCTAATAATATTTCTAAACAATTAAAACAAAAATATCATATGCGATTCATCCAAATATAGGCATTTCAAAACACATACCACCTGGTCTAAAGAAAATCATAAGCGTAAATAAAGAACATTTGAGGGATATTGAGGTTATCTTTTGAAAGGAGAATTTGTAATAGCGTTACATTAATAGTGTTAGCGAGGAGTGGAAACTCAGTAATACTTTTGCAAGGCATAGACTAGTAGTTAACATCCTTTTTGCGGATCTAAAGATCACGATTCTCTAATAGAATTGTGGCAAGCGCTAATGCGTTCGGCTAAGTTTAAAAGGTCAGCGGTTTGATAGAGCCCAAAAGAACGTATCGGTCTCATCTCAGAAATCAGGATAATCGTTAGTCCATTAGTGGGAGCATGGCTTCGAGCTAGACATTCTGAGAGTGAAGCAACCTCGAAAGAGATTATTTCGCACCAGTGCCTTCGAGGATTTAGATACATTGAATCGCTGCAGTTTGCGATGGACCCGAATTTTCCTAATTAATCAAGTCAATACGTCACATAATATACTTACTATTTTATAGCTACTAATACATAATATAACGACCTACTATTTTTAACTTTCAAAAAAATTGCCTGAAATATAAAACTATCAATCAATATTGCCAAAAAAAATTGTGAAATTTAAAATAAAAATTCTGTGGAAAATATTTTGAGGTATTTTTAAATAACAGTCCTGCAGATATAAGTTCCCCATCTCAACACATCGTAATTTCTCTGCATGGTATTCAGACCATAATATTAGACACATAATCGGCTACGTCGGATAAAACAACTCTGAAATTAAGGTGAGCGAGTTGTTTACCTCGTGCCCATGTTCTATTTTTGCCCTTTTCTGATTGAGAAGCATCTCGTCTAGGCCACTGTGAAGCCGCTAAACATCACCAAGTGCGTAATATATAGAGTTATTTTCACTTGACCTCACTTTGATCCTCATTGTATCCTGTAGAAAATTATATCCTGTAACAATTGTATCCTGCATTATGTTCCTGTCTGAATAAACGTTCCTGTAGAAAATTATTTCTCCTACATTTTATTGAATGCTTCTCCCTACGGACCCAAAATCGCGAGAGATTGGGTCCGTAGTCTATTCTCATTAGCAATGTTAAAAATAAACGGACCAGAAAATCCGTTAAAAATATTAACAGAAAATTTTAACGGAAACGCTATTCTCGTCGTTCCAAGTTAAATTGTATTAATGTTAAAATTAACCAAAACCCGTTTATTTTAAAAGGGTGGTTAGATAGATCGTTAAATAATGTAACAGGCCGTTTGTTGACATTTGAAATGAAGGTGTGGTTATGTGCAGTTGTAAAATAAAACTTTACTGTGGGAACAAGAACAAGAGTGGTTAGGTTATTACATTATATGGTTTATTATTTGAATAATAGTTCTTACCTTTTTACCTATTAAAAAAAAATGGCAATACCAGCACTTCTATTTAAAGAATTACAGCAGTTAATTCAGCGGTTGGTGGGTATATACCTACCTACATATTTATATTACTAGTATTATAGTAGGTAGTTATCGGTATATTGGTTTCTTAATAATAATAGGTAATATTAAAAGTTATTTTGTAGTTATTTCAAGTTTATAAAAAAACTACATGATATGTAACTATATAAAATATCCATTCCGAAGGAATAATGTTCGACAACGCCAATGACATCTTAGGGGCACATCAAATTCATTCAAAGTGCCTAATTGGAATTTTAGGCAACAAGTCCATTTAAGTAAATTTACAGTGAGACAATTTATTGAAGAAATAAGTCTACTTATGGATGAAGGAGCTAATGTAACAAAATTCCCAGTGCTTTTACAGGTAAGTCCTTTTCACCTAGTCAATAGTAATTTATTTAATGCACTTTATCTCAGGTATTGGTAGCGTTCAACTTTTTGGAAAGGGTTTATACTACCTGGGGGTTGGACAATCATTTAATCTTAGTACGAGTCAACAATAAGCATGCAGGGCGATATTAGAAGCAATACAACAGGCAATACAACATATTTCAAATCATTGGATCAAGTTTCTAATGACTGCAGAAATATATAATCATGTTTATCTGTATGCTGGCATGTTCGTAAATTATTTTAAGAAATATATTATATATTAGTATGTCATATTTTTTTTAGTTACAAAACTACAACATATTTAACAGGGTTAAGAACCCTTAAACATTCCACATTAAATTTCCCGGCTTATTTAAGAGTATTTTCCTGTAGTTTCACAGATTTTCCTGAACAGTGAATTTACTTTTGCTTGGCTACTAAGTCTCCTGACTTAAACTCCTTGGATTTTTCTCTGTGGGCTCATTTCAAACAACTGTCATTTCTCTAGTTAGGTATGTTTTTAAATATTTAATTATTGAAATAAAAATGTAGTTCGGGGTCTAAAACATTAGTCTTATATTTTTTTGTATTTTTAATCGGTGCCTGGGCATTTTTTACACTTATTATAATTCACCTCTTTAAAGTTTACTTAAATACCTGAACTGGTTTAAGAAATTATAGAAATTATAGAAATTATAAAAAAAATCCTTTTTTAAAAGTGTTTATTTTTTTATTTGATTATTAAATATTTGTGTACTTTATCATTGTATTTTATATATAAAATAAAATATAATTTGACAAAACATGTACTTTATTCCTTAAATAGTACCTATCACCATTAATTATCATTATTATCGCAAGTAAGTATTTTATTCTACAAAACAAAATCACATTATTTCTAAAAGAAATTAACACCAAATATATTGTAATATACATAAAAAGCCGCTCTTCATAGACATAGACTAGACATTGAACATATCCGTAAAATCACAGATAACTTGTAGAATTTACTACATCGAATTTCCATTGTACCGAATTTCAATAGTCTATTGCTATATTCTCTAACATTAATAAACAGATCCGTTATTTATGAGGAATTTTAACAGATCCGTTAAAGTGTCCTTTCTGAATACCACTTTCTATATTTTAACATAACGGGGTGTTAAAAATTGAAATATAAACGGCTGATTAATTTTAACGGATGTGAATGGGAATAGACCCGATAGTCTGTTACGAGATCATTTGCAAGACAAGCAACAATACCGAAGTAGTGTGTAGCCTCCCAGTAAGAATCCCACTGCTTCTTTTACCTCACGCATTTCCTCGTCCTGAAGATTTCAAAATCCTACGTGCAGTATCGCCGATGCGTGAAGTATGAGTCCCGAAGTATGAAGTATGAGTCCCGAAGAGTTCCCAGAATCTCGGTTCGTGAGTCTGAGACCAACGCCGCGCTGGACGAGTACCGCCTGCTGTCCGTTACCTTCGGCCATCAACACGCCTATGCGACCGCTTGCTACCCGATTCCTGCAACTGCGAGAAACCACCCGAAGCAGAACCCTTCCTTGTGCGATCCTAGGCCTACGGCGCCAACATATACAGATAGTGGCCTGATCCCAAGAGAACTAAAAGTAAGCAAATAGTAGCTGCAGTTTTTCGTCTACCTAACGCCGACCCCGAACAAAGAAGGCACAAAAAAGACGCATATTGTACAATCTACTGAATAAAATTTGCCGCCATTTGTTGGAATATCTGGAGTCCAATTTGATCTACCCTTAAATGGTAAGTAGGCATAAAAACAGACCATTACAATTACAGAAGGTCCAATTTGTACCCTGCAAAACAATATCCATAAATATGCTAATTCTAGTTGCTTATTCATGGACTTATTTGTTAATGGAAATGAAATCGACCGAGCACTAAATGGATTAAATTTTGATCCAGTTAATGGCCCCGACCCAGCCGTGATAAAATGAAACGTTTTACACAGAACAGCAAACCAAATTTATTTATTAAGTGAAGTTGCACCTATAATTTATGTCTATGTGCTCTGCTACAGCGGCTTCTGGCAACGCAATCCGTTGCCTGTGACTATTAGAAAATATGAATTTAAAAACAACATTTATATGACCCCCGGTTATACCGAAAATTAAAATAAGATGTAGATCTAGATATCCATCTGGAATATTCAAATGACTTTCTAGCAATCTGTATTTAGGTGATGGATAACAGTAAATCTGCGATGTGTTCAAGTTGCATGGTGGGCACTGCAAATTAATTGAGAACCTCTGCCAGGGTTTTAATTACTTATTGATCTGGAGCGGGAAGAATTCGATTTATAACAGTACCCATGGCAGATAGTTCTGGGCTAATTGTAGCTGTAGGCCCACCACAACTTGTCTTCTTCATTAGTGAACGTTGATGAACATTTCACTCATTCTGCCCTCAGAATAATTGTCAGTAATTGAAGGCTCTGAATTGAATTTTTCTTAGGACCCCTGTATTATTATATTTAAAATCACACGATTTCAGTTAGCTTTTAAGATTAACACCCGTTAGTCTCTTAGTAGCATATTAAAAATTTTATTGCTATATTGTGAAATCCCACGATTTCAGTTAGTTTTTTAGATTAACACTCGTCAATCTATTAGTAGTTTATTGAGTGCAAGCGAGGGATAACCAGACCCCTCTAGCGATCAGATGCTACTACTCATCAGACATTACTAAGTAATGTCTTGTGACAAGCAGCGTCCTGCAATGCAGGCACCTAGAGCAGCGACCCTAGCCAAAAGTATGCTAAACTACATACTTAATGGATTTACACCAACATAAAATTGTCTCATTTAGAAGAGCGATATTTTAATAAAATTAAACATTTTCCAACTTAGGAAGAGAACGATTCGAGCGATCGTTTTTAAACTGTATGATAGTAGACTATATGTGGTACTGTTGATAGCTACCAATTGTCGAATTATTGTATTCACATCATGTATAAACTGAGTTACCTAAAATGCATAAAGTCGTAACTAAAAAATAAGATTTGCACTTTGTTATTGCACTTTGACAGCTAGCTGACAGCCTGTTCACAGTTGCCAATTGTCGAATTATTGTATTCACATCATACATGAACTGAGTTACCTAAGCAGCATACACTCGTAACATAAAAATAAGATTTGCGCTTGGTTCAGGCACTTTGACAGCTAATTGACAGCTGTCAAATATCAATTTCGACAATTTAACATCGGATTTGAATTCAGCAACCTCAATAACATAGACCTAGACATTAAAATCGAAAAAATAAGTTATTTAAAAATCTATAGACTGCACGAATAAATAAATATGTGATGGAGCTTTGGAGCTTCCAAGCTCCATAGCAGCCAAAGTATTGATTTTGGAGCTTTGTGCCCAGTGAGACTCTTGCTTGGGATGACGAAACCTAAAACATATCCAAAATTCAGACGATTTGACCGAAGCCCAATTTCCATAAGATTATTGCGGTGTCCAAAGACGTCCATTATTCCGAAATTATTTCTTGTTACAGGTTATGTGTTTCAATCTTCCTCCCTATGTCTTTTGTTTCTCCTCTTGGTTTGTGTCCGTATTATTTTAAAAATGGAAATATTGAAAATTGACATTACAAAGCATAAAATAATATTAGACTCAGTCAGATAGGATACACTAAATATATATATATATATATATATATATATATATATATATATATATATATATATATATATATATATATATATATATATATATATATATATATATATATATATATATATATATATATATATATATATATATATATATATATATAGTATTTCTAGTTACAGTTAAATTATTTCTTTTCGCATTCAGATAGACAATACGATACATTGTTTGATGTAGAACATTCAATTTGTGCGAATCGCCTACTTTAAAATAGAAGAGGCAAACACCATATATATATCCCTATATAGGAACGCTGGGCTGAGAGACTCTATTCACTTTTTCTCCTTGCTCAAAGCTTTATCAAAGCCTCTATGGCAACGACTGAGCGCAGCTGATATAGTAGGTAATAAGAAGAAATTTTATAGATTGTAAGAATAAAAGAAAGGTATAAATAACTTGAAGAGGCCGTTACGTCTGAGTCGATCTTATTCGGGTGTGTCAGCTATTCAGCAAAAGTGGCAAAACTAAAAAGACTATTTACTTTACGGATCTCCAGGATATATGGACACCTATCATTTTTGCGGTTGAAAAGGGTGAAGTCACGCCAGTGTTCATCTGAATAGATGACTTCCGATCCTCGGAGTCACGGCGTCGCGAAAGTTTATTTACCGCCACAGCCGATAGTAGAGACATCCTCTCATTTTTCTCCCGTTCGAAATATTCATTAAGTTGATAAATCTTCCCGGAAACTACAGATTTTCAGAAACGGAACATTTGGTTTCAGAGACCGAATGATCGAACCCACCAGCTACGAGGTGGTCGCATTGAATAGCACGTGCTAGGTTGCTCGACCAACTTCTCTAAATATAACTACATTATACTTAATCCCATATTTACATGGAAATTCATCTTGTCCGATAGAAGATCGTAAGTTTCAAAGTTTCAGATGAATATCGACCAAATCAGTCTACATATAAAATATAACAAAAATAATGACCCTGACACCTTTCAACAATCTCTTAAAGGTCAGTATTATTCCATCAATAAAAAAAAATATTTTGTATAAGGAATATAAGGAAATTCAAGAACGCATACTAAGGCCGGTTATTTTACAGTTTCCAGTTGTATAATATGGTAATTTCAGGGCCCGGAAAATTATTAATGGCGGTGTTCTGTATAAATTAGATATATGAATAGTAAACATTAGAAAATGAACCTAAAGAATACATCATTTGAGGAGCGCCATCGATACTCAATGGCGACAAAGGAACCGATTTAGCAAAATTACATATATGGTCAATGTAAGAGCTACCATAAAGGTTTTCCTCTAAGGGTCTATAAATGTTTATTGTGATTTAGTGACTACATTGATTTACTTCCTGTTTGATGCCTTCTTTATAGGCTTATTCTACTCTGAAGTTTATTACACGATTGATGGAGTCGCGTAACTATTATCTATAGCTGCGTGTTAAAATATTATTGGCTCTTCAGAAGGAGACGTGCAAAGTTGGGCAGGAAAGTGGTTGTTACGTGTGCCGGAAATATCTTTGTGAAACATGAGATACCAGGTCGAGAAAATACAATGCGCGCTAAAGCCCTTCCGTTTTACCGTAACGTTAACAAATTGAAAAAAAGAACAATAGCCCTAAGTAAAGGTGTCGATGATAGTTCGTGAACGAGGGATTGCTTTTCTTTATAACATGTTATTATTGCTTCTAAGCTGAACATTATGAGGATACAGTCTGGTGGTAATATCATCACAAGACGGATGTGTTATTGGGGCGCTGTTGCTGAAATATGTTATAAATTACATATATGATGTTTAGTTTCTATTAAATGTGATCTCACACTGAAATGAAACTCATGTGATATATCGCTATATTCGGCAGCATAGCAATAACTTCATAAACCTCCTGGGCTATAAATAATCGCCTCAAACAAAATGAAATAAAGTATTAGAGATATTTCATTACACTCAGTCCTCATAGTAAGTTTTGACGGAAACAAAACATGAATAAACCATTACGACAATGTTCTGATTCAAATTAGTCCTTAAGTTTTATTATACGTAACAGTTAACAGTTCCAACTTCTCAGACTCTGCTAAAGTTATTTATTGTACTCATTAATTTAATTTCCAACCTATACAAACAATCAGGGATCGATATTTCGCAAGCTCGACTTAAGAGCGAAATATTTGCAGAGTTATCTGATTTTTGCAGACGTCAAATTAGAATCGCAGACGTCATCGGTTTACGCCTCCCTTAGATATTTTTAGCACATTCAAGGCAAAAGGAAATCATAAAGTATATGAATAAAATACTTATACTTATCAAAAGTCAAACACAAGCAAAGGATAAACACGCCGGGGTCTAATGTTGGCTCAAACAAATTCAGTAATTCTGTAAACTGCATATACTACAGATATTGCACCGGTAGTTACCATAAACTCCCGGAAGATGAACGGAGAGGAATTTGTGTTACCAGAGCCTAATTCTGATAACTGGTAAGGAATTCAATCGATTTTAGCGAACATACTGGTCCACTTATTCATCGAAAACATCTGAAATGATAACTCTCTACGCCTAAAAAGACAGAGACAAAAGCATTCCTCGCAATAATATTTGTTCTGGGACTCTCTCCTGATTACATTCCTTTCCATTGAGCTACAAAGCATTCTAGGGACTGGCGATGTTTATTTCGCTAAACGCAGTATTCGTAAAGTGGTATTAACCTCCGATAATAGGACTTGGGATATATATATATATATATATATATATATATATATATATATATATATATATATATATATATATATATATATATATATATATATATATATATATATATATATTAAGAAGAAAATAGACTTACGATTTACCATAATCTTGAAACATATGTTAGGATAATGCACATACTAGAATGCAAAACTTCTTACGTATCATATGTAGAAAAATAGGAATTGTTGATATTATAACTAAGTATATCTGTAAATAATCACGTTGAATAAAATAGATGAACTATATTTGAGTTGCAATTATGTTATAAATCACTTAGCGTAGAGATTTCTCGTTAAAATATTGTGCAAGACAATTTGGTAGGTATCGAATAAGATATCAGAAATTATTACGAATGCAAAATTATATATGACTGTATCAAAACATATGACTGTATCAAGACAGAGAAGGGAAAATGATAGTACATACTAAATAGGAAGTAGGAATGTAAACTGTAGGTATAGTGTATAGTAGACATAGTGAAGGTGGGTGTAAAAATGCTAAACATAAATAAATTCGATAACTAAAGTGAGAAAGTGTGCGTGGCATAGACATTAGCATAGAAAATAGGACCTGGCATAGACTTTATTCCGAAAATGAATCAAGAGAGCAGGAAAACAAAAAGGGTGGAAATCAAGCAAGAAAAATAATATTTGGGAGAAAATAAGAAACGAATGGCAGAGCGAAATTTGGAAGGAGTTTGCATATAATAATTGAGAGGAAAAAAGCAAAGGCCAGGAGAGAAAATAAGAAACGGAGATGGGAGAATAGTATTAAAGGAGTTATTGAGTTGCATTGAAGCCATATGGATGAGGCATGCTGAAATGTAATCAAAATTAGACGGACAGAAGCAAAGTATGAAAATAAAATCGTATAGAAGCAACATTAGATAAAGTTAAGGTACCTTCTCATATCATTCGAATATAAATCATGACTATCAAATGAGATGTCAATTTGAATAGTGTCTCTAAATGTATCAATTACTAACCTTGATATTAAAAAAATTTAAGATTTTAGGGAAACCAATTCGGACTTAATACCCCAAAATTCTACAAATGTCAAAAATGTATTATTTTAATATTTCTGAATGATTAATAGCCATCTTATTTGAAAATAAAATGGTAATAGTAGTAATATATAAGAATTTAAAAGCATATAGCTAGAATTTAAAAGCTATCCTATTTTGGTCTTTGGTTTTAGTTTCCTACTGCTTCTACGGTTAACATTTAGGCTGATTTTTATAGCGCGTGACTTGATTTGCGAGGCTATCGCCTTCTGGTCGTCTAGTATGAAGCTGTCCGTACAACGGGCTAGCGGTGCACGGTGCTTAGTTCAAGTTAAAAAACTGTTTCCTTATAAAATAAATACCTTATTATTTCCATAGTGGTATGGTATTGATTAAGAAAATCACTGCTGTGCTGTGGTGGTTTGTTAACCCGCACATAATCGACTGTATGTTGGATTCAACAACTTGATATAGGTAAGCGATTTTTTTTGTTCGTGCCACGAGGACATTTTCTATCTAGACCCTGTTGCGTTGATTCCTAATGTTGATTGCGGGACACAGCAATAGGCAACCCTTCGAAGCAGCTTCCGTCGACTCAGTAAGCTGTACATGTAGATATATTCATTTAACCTTACAATTTTTCTTTTAACCTGTAAAGAGACATATGTTGGTCCTTTTATTAAATTGTGCTCGCGTATTCATTAGTATTCATAGCATCTTTTTGTAAATTTCTTATTGTGCCTCTTATTTGTTTTTCACCATTATTTTTTAAGATTTCATTAATGTTTTGCTGTTTTCTAGGAGGTTATTATTGCTTAAATTAAACTCATTTTTTCACATAGTTTTTATTTTCACGATGAACACTAATACGTGAGCCTAATCTACATTAAATTAAATTTTCTCGAAAACTTATACTATATTACAACTCTCAGAGTACATTATTTATGTATTATTTTATGTAGTCTCTTAATCCCCTATTGGTTTGGTAAAATGTCTATCAGAGAAAAAGTTATTGTAAAAAGTCGTCAAGAACCCCCAAATGAGACTTTCTATTTTACTATTATACTCTTTCTATTTTACATAAACCAAAGTACAACGTAATCAAAGGTATTTAAACAATTATCATATAAAAGTATATTAGAATGCGTTCAACAGGTTTTGAGATTTTTGTAAAAAAATGGATTCTATCCTAATCCTTTATTGGAGTGTAGCTCTCTTAGAAAGCGACTAGAAATATTCTGCCTAAAATAACTTTTTCTACAACCTCCTAAAATCCTGGGATTAAAAACACCTTGTATATATATTATATATATATATATATATATATATATATATATATATATATATATATATATATATATATATATATATATACAAAGCCTAGCCCAAAAATATTACACGAACAAATAGGGTTTAGCGTTGTAGAGGTATGCATCTATATAATCGTTAAAAGATAAAATAGATCTGTACCTTGTAGTTCTGTAGCACACACCAAAAAACCGAGTTTAAAAAATATAACTGTTCAAGTTACTGAAGCGAAAAAGAAAAGCGAACGAAAGAGGACGGGGGGCAAGCGCGTGAAGTATTTATAATATTTTTCCTACGTTTTCAGCTAGCGGCGTGCCCCACGTGGCTGCTAATCGCAGCAGTCTATGAGTGGAAATATTTGAATTTAGTGGCGGTACATTATGTACGTTATGTCGCGGCTTATTTTAAAATATTTGAAATTATTATTTTAACAGAGTAAAAGGAAATTTAACAGAGTCAAATTTCCTTTTGACAAAATCTTTTAAAAGAGGGGTTCCTTAACCCACAATGCGATTTAATCCACGTGGCGTTGTTAAATATCAGGAAGCTAAATCAAACATAAAATTTTGGCAAACCTATTATTTTCAGAATCTATTTCAGAATTAAGTAATCTGAGTGACTTAGAGAACTAAAATATGTACTTATATATTGTATTATTGTTGTGTTTGAATTTATAGCAAAAAATAAATACTTTTGCATTTCACATAAAATATCTCGTTTAATTTTTTATAAATACCTACAAACGTGTTCACAGCTAAAAATTTACAAATCTAATACTACAACAATAAGTCGTAATTCGGATATACGACAATTTAATTTAATGTATTTAAAAGAATCTATGAAAGAACACTAAAATAAAAAGGCGTATCAAATAATATAAAATTTCAGGTATGTATACAATGTTTTACTACATAGTTATATTGATAAAAATAACTCAAATTTTATGGCCAAAAAGGAAAATCGTGACATATGAAATAAAGATGGCACAGCATAATTCGTAAAACAGTTAATTTCTCTAAATTTACATATTTTCAGTTACGACTTCCTCTCATAGCAGGGCAGAATATACCTCAATAACATGTAAAACAGACTATACGTAACCAATATTCCAGCTTTCACCATCTTCATCAATACAAAATATCTAGATATCGAAACAATTTCTAAAAAAAGTGAAATTCCTGTAGTAAGTGTAAACTACTCAAATTTTACATTGAATTAATTTTAAATTTTATTTGTTTTGTTAAATAAAAATCTATCGAATTATTATTTCGATTTAAATTATGTTTTCTTTTTCAAGTGAGCAAAATTATATTTTCTATGTAAGGAGTGGATACAGGAGTGTCTAGGTCTTTAAATAATAGCGAAAAGGAAACGATGTAGTAGCATTTTTTATGCAAATAATACTTACCTATTCTGCTAAAGTTTGACATCTGTGGGGATAGAGAGCTTCCCTGGAGTCAGACTGTCGTAAAAACTTTTTTCTTAGAATATATACTATGCCTTTCAAATAACTTCCTTCGTATACTTAAATAGTAATAATAATTTATTGGTGCGAATACATAGAAAATGTTTACACAAGTCGCAATACATATAGAATAAAGTTCAAACTCCAGATTGACGGAGTGGATTCGTTTCGATACGTATCAATGAAAGGCAGCAATTAATAAAGACATATATTATAAACTATAAACGAATGCCCAATAGGTACAATGATGACCTAAATTCTACAATTGTAGAGAATATCTCTCCACAAACACTCGGAGCAATTCTCTAATGGCACCACTTGCCATAGCCCCCGGTATCACTATTTTATTTATTTTATAAGCGGTAAATCGAACCATTACAGAGGAAAGCAATATAATGAATAAGTAATAATATTTAATAATATAAAACTGATTTGTAAACAAATATATAAGCACCTGGGTGTCCGATTTTAATTTCAAATCACCAGAAACAATCATAGTTTTGTCTATATTTAATTCTTCACGCGGGCGAGTTAAATTAGATTCTTTAGTTATTTTAGCAGATACAGGGTTGCAACACAGACTTTCCCGAATTTATAGAACAGTTCATGAATTCGAATAATAATTACTTAATCTACGTTTCACAAAACTTTATTAGTACCTTCGGTCAATCATTTTTCAGCGAATAAACTTACCCCAACTCTCTTTAACGACTCATATACATAGTTCAAAAAGTAGATTTCCTAGCTAGGCATAGGCAGTTTTCCAATACCCTTCAAGCGCAATTAATTAGCTTTCCGAACACTTTTCCAACTAATTGATATGAAGTTTTAAATTCCTTTAAAATTTCAAATCATTCTGGATACCTATCATCCAGAAATAATTTCAATTTCTTTCCTTCAGGCAGAAAATGACAGAACGTTAAATTAATTTTTCTACCAAAGTTGAAATTAGTTTCCTCAGCATATAACGAGCGGGGATATCGGCGTTTTAAGTCAAGAACAGGGGATCTCAATCTTTTTTAAACTTCAAAGCTATTTCACCATTCAATTTTCATTTATTTTATTAGTTTAAAAAATCTCAGACATAATCAATGTCAGTTTTTTAAATGAGAATTGTTACTTTTCTTTAATAATGTTCACAAAATCGTTATCCCGGTTTTAAAAAATCAGTTGATTTAAATGAAGATTTTTATCCTCTGTATTCTGTAATTTGTTCGGAGTGCGGATCAGATATCCGCTGCACTTAGGCCCCATTAGGCCTCTTGTGCTTCCTCCTTGAGGGAAATGTGTCACTAGGCCATCGACCAGCCTAGTGTTTTAAAAAAGGTGATGATGTTGCCTAGGTGCATGTCCCTCAAATTGGCCATAGAACGCCAATGTTCCCCAATATTGATTATCTGGGCAATGACAGGGCGGGATACTCAGAAAGTACACGCTCGACCGTTTCATCTTCTTGTTCACATTCTCTGCAGATGTGCAGAGGTGTGTCACTTTGTCTCATATTATAGAGGTGCTTCCTTACCCGGCAGTATCCGGTTATAATTCCAGTTACAAATTGTAGGTTTCCCCTAGACATTGCCAGATAATTCCTCGCCGTCTCTTCCGTGGGATATCTCAGGAGATTTCTGGCCAGCTGACAGCTAGTTGTTTTATCCCAATACCATCTGCATGTGCCTGTAAAAGGGGTATCGTTTTGACAGCCTCAGTCCAGCTTGCGTTTGGTAGTAGGGTAACGGATTTGAGGCGAGTCATGGCAGTCAAAGCCACTTCTTCTAGATGTAGTTCTAGCGGTGGAAGACACAGCATTACCTCCATTGCTCCCGTTGATGTTTATTGTTCGCATAACTCCGGTTATGCTCAGACAGGCAACTCTTTGTACCTAGCATAGCTTGAGTATTACTGTTATTTGTTGACGCTTGGGCCACCAAACAACAGCTGATTATTATCTTAAGATAAATCAATTGATTTAGCCCATTATAGTAGTTTTTCGGTCGTGTAGAAAGTTTTTCAACAGAATTATATGATTCGAGGGGCTGAACACGAATATTGATGCCTCGTAGCAGTACTGGCTCAGGTAGAAAAAACCAATAAAACTCAAAATTTTCGGTTTTCAGATTTTCTACTAACATGTCGCAATCGACGCATCATCGGGAGATTTCTGCGTCGAATGACCTCTCTGACTTCCAAATTAGACCAATTCATAAGGTCGCCATGGTCAGTCGAAAAAAGGCAATTTTTACGAATTTAAAATCCTTGATAACATTTTTCTTATACTGCTCATTATAGATTTTTCATAATAATTTTGAACCTCGAACCACCTGCTCTGGCACTCTCGTCGATGTGGTAAAACATTAACAGATAATCCTTTTTTCTGTCCTTTATTCACTTAGACATATCTCTCAAAGTAAAGGAAATGTAACAAAATTAAGGTAGAATTTCCGAAAAACCGTTTTTAACACTGAGATGGTTTCCATAATACTTATGTATCTTAAGTTAGTAATATCTATCTCATAGTCGTTGTCAAAATAATATTATTAAGAGTACGCAGTGGAAAGCCGCAGATCAAGTCGGGTGCTCTTGCAACCGCTATGAATGTGCAAGAATGTGATTTAATAATTCTGCATTGCATTTAACTTTTGATCTAAGTCCATTCGACTTAAAAATGTTATGTGGGAATGAATGTGGGAAACACAAATGGGTAGTACAAACTATTCAAATTTGTGCAAATCCTTGTAAGTGTAATGTAGAAGATGCTCCGTTTTGCCTATAAATGGAGTTGAACGAGCTTCAAGAAGACTCATGAGACTCTGAAGTCTAAATTTGATGATGTAAAACTAAACGAATTTTACAGAACATACCATTCCGAAGAAAACCTACATGAGAGTTTTGGCACGAAGAATAATTTGCACATTCGGAAGCACGTATAAATGTGAGTAAATTTTTTCAATCATTGAAAATTAATCACAGAAAATTAATAAAAATAAACATCGTACTCGGCTTACAGATGTTATGTACTACTGGTATTGACCCCAATATTGATCATCTTGTTTCTCAGCTTCAAACTCAAGTATCTCATTAATTTTCATTTGATTTTTCTATCTTTTTTTTATTAATGTGCTTTTTATATGTTTGTTTATGCTATTATAATCAACAAATAAAAAAAGTGTGATTTCTGTGGCTTTTTATTCACTACTACCTACTTATTTCTTGCCTACGGCCCGCGACCTGATTTAGTCCCGAAATTACGCCCTCAGCTAAGCAAAGGTTGCCCTCATTTGTCGACATACTTATGATTAAAGTCCTTATAGCTAACTTCGGAAAAAAAATTATTCTATTTGCAGGACAAATCGAAGTTCTATTTACTTGCATCCTAGGACTAAAACCGGACCTTGCGCGGTGGTATGATAAAAATCTCGAGCAGAAGCTAACGAATGCAGATCATATACTTGTCGTGCCACATGTTGAACGAAAATGATGCCGCTTTTCGATTAAGTTGGTCTCAGATTTGATATTGAGCGAGGTACATCTTAGAGTGTAGTATTATACAATGACAAGTCTGCACCGCAAACACCAAACGAAGCGATTGTAAAACGGTGTCGGATCTTTATAAACGTCTAAGGAAGTGATTTATTAAAGCGGAGGATTTTGGAAACGGGAAGATAATGGATATTTTTATTATACTGACGTATCCATTATGAAGTCACTATATAGGGCATTTTAATCAATCATTCGTGAATTTGAAAGTCCTAGTATACTCTTAACCGAACATTACAGCCCGAACTTATCGACTTAATTCGAAATATTATTTTTTGTCGTGGGAAGTGCTTATGGCAAATGGGACTGGATGACTAATGGACCAACAAGTACTTTGAAAATATTTGCTACTCTATATATATATATATATATATATATATATATATATATATATATATATATATATATATATATATATATATATATATATATATATATATATATATATATATATATATGTATATATATATATATATATATATATATATATATATATATATATATATATATATATATATATTTGTTCCCATAAATCTAGCCATTAAGTATTATAGTATAATATAGTAGAATATTGTAATGAGAGCCTCGCGCTTATGCGAAACCCTACTCTGTAATGACTACAATTACAGTTACATAATTTGGAAATAGCATTAGTCCTAAAGCTATACCTCGAAGTATCCCAAATTACTATCTATAGTCCTTAATCTGTTTTTTTACCTTCACATAATATTAGAAAAATATTTTATTGATTGTCTAAATTATATTTCAATTTTTCGATTATGTCTAATTGTCCTTATTTATTTATTACGTATTAGACAAATTGGTTTGTCCTAATAAATAACAAACAAATATTCCTGGATCCATTTCTCCTGTAAAGTCCGATGTTCTTGCTGAACTTTTATCTACTTACTACTAGAAGGTCGCGACATATTTTTGGACCAGAACTATATTCACATCTTCAAACCAATCATAATATCGTTAATTTAACTTCGACGCATGGTCTAAGCATCTCGAATTTCCTGAATATATTAGCGCTTTCTGGTCGGTCGCTATCGGACGGAAAATTCCATAGGCTTTATTTATGTAATGTTTATTACCTTATTACCTTGTAAATATCTAACCCGACTTGCATTTTTCTCTAACTAAACTATAATCAACATTAAAAGCGTTTGATATTTCCAGTTTATCTGTTCCCAGTAAACAAAGAAACATTTACAAAATTTTTATTGGATGCTGTCTAATAACATGTTAACGTTTCATTTTAAGTTGAATTAATGTTAAATTGAATATGAATTTCAACAAACTTGGCACCCATATTTCTCGTTCTTTAGATGTTTAAAATTTGGTATAACAACATTAATTATGAACGTCAAATAAACATTTCATAAACGTTAAATTGACATCAGGTCAAAATATTTATGTAATGCCAAATAAATGATAAATCAATGTTCATCAAAACATTTCGTTAACGGTATCACGATAAGGATGTTAACATTTATGTCAACATAGTTTGAATGAGTTACAAACATTTAAGAAATGTTTTTGTTACAAAAGTTTGATAAGATTAACCGTTTCAATTTATTGTGTTAAATAATATTTTAATATCCTTTTCCATGTGTTCTAGAAGTCTTTCGAGCAATGAACCTAAACAACGTAAACATGAAGATTATTTAATATCGTGTTAGTAATATCAACGTACTATCAACCGTAATATCAACCACTTTTAAACAATCATTTTTACACGTTTCTATTAAAAATATACCTCTATTATATAGAAGAAGATATATAACCATATTTAAATCATTTATATAAAAGACTGTCAAATTAATTGTGTCGCCGTTTACTGATACATTTATTGACAGCAACATACATAACTCATCATAATATAAATGTATAAGAAAATACATCAAATACAAGAGTCCAAAGTAAACATATATAATCAAAATATTTTGAAAAGAAATAAGAAACACGAATTTTTTGAAATGGATACCATAAAAACTTTTATAATTCAATGATGACAAACCACATCGCTGTGAAATATTGTACCGATTTATTTTCTCCGAAAGTGCCTGATAACACCGTATTTTCATCGACTGAAATATAAATGACCCCAGAAAGTTATGTGCGTAAACTTTAGATATAAAGTTAGACGTGACAGACACGATTTTTAAAGTAGCGTAGCGTTTCGAACAAAGTTTTAAAAGTTAGAATGCTCAAGAGATCAAGAATTTCAACATTCAACAATTGATACCTACGTAAAGCGTGGGGTAAAAATAGTTACACAATTTACATAAACAGTTGCATTAAGTATTCACGCTCAGTTCGCTTATCAGATTATATGCATCAAAGCTCTGCAATTACCAGCTACGTGCTAAGTAAATCCTGTGATAAAACTAATGGTGAGATTTTCTAACTTTCTAGCATTATCGAAATGTTTAATATTTTGGAACTAGGCATCTTATGTGTTTTATGTCATTTAGGTTATTTCGAGTTTTATTTTTATTGTATTGGATAATGGAACTTAGTAAAGAAAAATGGACCATAATCTCGAAAAAACAATGGATATATGTAGTGGTGATTTTGTGGGATCACCAGGTAGTGGGTAAACCACCCATGGATGCAGAAACATTATCACATAGGCACAGCGAGACGTACAACGGTCAACGCTTAAGTGCTTACTTGCTTCGACGCATCAATGCCTCGACGCATCAGTACATCAATTCTTCTTGTGACCTAATTACACTACATTATATAATGTTCGACCCGGTCAGTACATTGTGTACGTGACCAAGTTTTATTTGGTTTTTGTAATACATAATTCTTATAATACAAAAAGTATGGTCGAATCTTCCTTTTATCGAAACATTTCATCGATATATTTCATCGGTTTGTAATTTAAGCGAGGAATCCCTTATGTAGGTATATTATGTGTATATTATATCTGCGTTTTGGGAAATTCAGGGCACACGATTTTTAAAAAACAATAGGTTAGAATAATGACGTCTTTTTGTCAAATATACAGTTACGTGTATCACTGTATATTTGACAAAAAAATTGGCCACCACTATTCAAAAGACAATGCACAACTTATCTACCAATTTTCAGGAAGCTATCTCTGTTTAGTATTGACATATCCATTTATGCAAAATATATTAATGGGGATAAACTATAAAACTTACGAGACTTAACTTAAGAAAACTACAGACGATACTCTATAGATTTAAATACTTACGAAATATCTTTAACTTACAATAACTAAGAATACTTTATTTTGCCTTGGTGGAAAGCCATTTACAGTTATTAGCGTGGGGGTCATTTACGTCCTCTGGAAATTATTCAGAAAAGATTCTTGAGAATATTACTACATAAAGACTTAACACACCCTAGTGATCTGTTATATAAAGAGGTACATGTTTTTGATATTAGACAATTGCACTATTACAATCTCAACATAAAGTATCACCGGGTAAAAAATAACATAACATCATTGCCGGGTCATACCTACAATACTAGACAAAAACATATCCATACGATACCTTTGATGTTAACATCTATTGGACCACGATCTTATTAATATCTAGCTCCTAAAATTTATGACACAGTTCCTGTCGAAATTAAAAATACAGTTAATATTACATCATACAAAAAAAACTTAAACACTATATATTTCAACAGTCAAGAATCATATTTCACAATTACTTTTCTTAAATAACTTACCTACGTTATAATCTTTATAACTGAAACGTTGAGATTTTTTGTACTAACTACTCGTATATACTCGTACTACTCGTAACCACTCGTAACTCGTAAATACTCCTGACCCTATATTGTGATTCATACTAGTGGTATATTATATTATTTATCTTATATTAATTTTTAAACTTGTTTCACAATCTTTGTTCCTCTTAACTCAAAACAAGTGTTAAGTCACTTATTGAGTATATTTGTTTATTTGCAGCTTTATGCGTTTATGTGTTTACTGTACTTTATTATTGTTGCGTATTATTATGAATTTAAATTATTTGTTTAAACAACTTTTATAACTAAAAGGTTGTTATATAACCCTAATTTTCAAACACTCGGTGGAATAATTTCGTAACCAAATTCTTTAAAAATACCAATTTTTGTTAAGAACCATTCCTTTCCCACATTTTGTTTTTTGGTCCATGTCTTTAGATGCATTGGTTCAAAATTATCGCACCATACAGAAAATCAATTGCAAAAAACTTTCAGGGTGAGAAGAAACATTTTTTAATTAACAAGAGAACAAAGGAAAACAAAGAAATAAAATTATGTGAGCTGATCCCTAGTAGGTTGTGTTGCCACCTCTAGCTCGGATTAGAGCCTGAATCCGCCGTGGCATACTTCTAATGAGGTTTTGAATGACGGGTTGAGGAATATTATCCCACTCATGAAGAGTAACCTGTTCCAGCTGTTGAAGGTTCTATGGGGCTGGTAGACGTCGTCTCACTGCTCTCTTAATGATGTCCCATAGGTGTTCGATGGGATTTAAATCCGGGCTTCATGCTGGCCAGTTCATAACATCAATATGGACTTCATTCAAGTACTCAACACAAATTCTTGCTACACGTGGTCTTGCATTATCTTGCATGAATATGAAATCAGGACCAATAAACGGAGCATAGGCCATTACATGCTCCTGGAGAATGTTCTCTACGTAGTATTCCGCATTCATTGCCCTTGCATGAATAGGGACTAACTCCGTACGGATCTACTGATCAAACCTGCCTCCCGTAGTCTTCTCCTTACAGTAAGAGCAGAAACTTGAACATTCCTAACCATCTCAAATTCACTCTTCAATTGCGAACTTGTTACTGTCCGATTTCTTAAAGCATTTTGGCGGAGAAAATGGTCATCCCTAACATTCGTCGCCCTTTTCTACCCTGCCCATGTCTCCTGGAGTGAGAACCAGTTGCCCTGTGACGTTCTAACATTCGACTTATTGTCGAATGGTTAACACCCAGAATTCCAATGCTGTCAAATGTCTCACACGATTCATTATTTTAAATTGCTGAATATTCCTCAACACCGTATTGTTTTTAAAAATGTGTCAAAATGAGATTGCATACACCCAATCATTGTTTTTTGGTTGACATACGCTTTTACATATCACTTGTAACAGCAGAGTAAATTAACAGTAAACTGTTGGTGACAAATTCATTTTGCTCTTAAAAATCAACCTAAATGTATCTAAAGACATGGATCAAAAAACAAAATGTAGGTTCTTAACAAAAATTGGTATTTTTAAAGAATTTGGTTACGAAATTATTCCACCGAGTGTTTTAAAATTAGGGTTATATAACAACCTTTTAGTTAGCCCTGTATAATACCTAAACCGTCCTCAGTTAACAAAAGACTGGATATGCAAGTTGAAATTAGTCGTTTTATCTACAGTATTCTAAAAAAATTATCAAAATTGGACTAAAAGTAAAAAAGTTATGACACCTCAAATTTTAGCAAATATTAACGTGGTGCGATAATTTTGAACAGCAGTTTATTTGTTTCTTTAACTTCGTTTCCTATAGAACCGAAGCGAAGCCGAATTCGAGCATACTTCTTATAAGAAATTACCATTATTATTCGATGAACTATCGTCGGGTAGAGTCCTACTGTTAAAAATCAGACCACCCTCTATACCAATTCACTTCACTTCTTTCTGAACGAATAGCTAAATCCGAAATAAATTTAGTGATTTGCAGATGAAATTGGAAGAAAGGTAGGTATTATGCAGAAATATAAGCAAATTATTCACAGATAATGCAAGATGGAAACAAAAATTTTTCGCAACTGGGCAATAATATTAAAATTAGTAACACTTTTATTAATGTGCAATTATTTGTTCTAACAAAACTCCAGAAGAACTAAGGGACTGTTTTAGGTTTGAATTATCTCCATATTCGTTGTCTCTGTTTAAGGATGGTGTTTTGACTTTAATATGATCAATAATAGAAAATATTCTTGTATCAGCTTCCACATGTTCTGTGAATTCTGATTCCGTGGCGACATTTATTAGTATCAAATTTGGAGCACATAATTGTTTTGCTGTTTTCTTCTGCCATGCCAGCTAATAATACATATATACCTTCTGGTAAGGTGTGATGGTCAGTAATTTCTTGACTTCTTTGTTGATCTGTGGTTTCTTAGGTTTTAAATTTGATCTTTTGATTTAAACAAAAGGTGTTGCAATTTTAATTGTGATATCGTTGAATCATTGTCAACATATCAATAATAAATATAATACAAGTACAATAGCACAGTACAGTACAATAACAAGTACTTACACTTCATCGCCGTAGGATCAATGGACACAAAGATATTTGCAAAACATGCTAGACTTCCTGGACTAATAGCAAATAATAAATTTTGGTTTTATTACACACTTATAGCAAGTTTGGTATGCTTTTAATAAAATGGAAAGGCTACCATTTATGAACCTGCTTGGAAATAGTATTGGATCTGGTCGATTTAGAGCAAAGAGTCAATAATAAGCCCGACCCACGAGATTATCAACCCCAGTAAAAGGTGCGAGACGAGTTGATACATAAACTCGCTAAATTGGTGCACTCTTGTGCGAGACCGTTCACCCTTCAAGACGGCGCTTTTCCCATTACCAACTCGTGGCGCTTATTAAATGGTTGCCGTCACTTTTTGCTTTCGGCGGTGCTAGTTGAGAGTCACGAGGCGGATACCTGGCGTGTAATGAATTGTCGTCCCGCAGCGCCGAGGGCGATCGAACGGGCTATCGAGACGAGATGCCTCCTGCATACCGGACTAATTGACACGCTTTCACACGCCGAATTTCGACAGGATTTCGGTATGGATTGATTGATGGGTCATCCAAAGGTCTCTACTACCGTGTAGTACAAATCAGCCGTCACAATATTTATCGCAACCTTATAATGCATTGGGGGCTCGTGTATCTTCAAAGGGGACAGAGTTTGACAGCGATTTGTTCTCTAGTGGACAGCTGTGTGCGGTTTTTTAATTCACAGAGAGGTATTTGGCTAATGGCCAGTATTTTTAGGCACGTATACAAAAATAGTAACAATGTAATATGGACATAATCTGAAGTTCTAAAATAGAAAATACAACATTATGCTTTTAATCAAGATATTTATCAGTATTTATCAAGATAGTATTATTGATAAAAGGATCAAGATCAAAGTCAACAGGGGTTCTTCTTCGAAACATCTTCATTCGAAGATGAAGCGTTATTAAGATATAAAATATTTTTAAAAAACGTCAATGCAATGATGTTAAAAATCATGTTACGACTTAAAAATGTTAAACGTAATAAATCAAGAACTGGATGAAATATTGAATATGATTTGAAATCTGCAGCTGAATGCTTCAATGATTATTTCATAAACTCAATCGAGACCTCCGTAAGACAGGCCGGGGACAAGAATTTTGTGACGTCACGATACAGGTCCCATCACGGCATAGCGTAATTTACAATATACAGAGTTTTTTATGAGTAAAACTGAAAATATTTCAAAACAAACTGTTACTACTAGGGGGTTTCCACATCATCATAGAGGTACCCTAATAGACGGGTTGGCTGTTAAGGAGGCCTTCTAATAGCCCTAACTTCACTGGCGCAGATGGGGGGCAAGCCCCCCCCCCCCCCAAGCCACAGCTAGTAGTCGACGAGTCATCCGCCAAGCTAAAAATCATGAGCATTTTATAGTGTAAACAACCCTTTTGGGATTGTTTATGAAAGTAATATTTAACGAAATAAGCTTGCGACTGTTTTTAACAAAGTATTGAATAATCTCTATATTTGAATGGGTTAGTCATGTAACCCTAATTCCTTTGTGATTATCGATTAAAAATAATAAATATAAATATGTCACTCCAGGTTTCGTCAGTCATTTCAGGTTTCGTCAAGGTTTAAGCTCTCATTCTGTATTAGTTCTACAAATTTTGTACTAAATAGTTTTGAAAGTAATAATAAACTACCACCATATTATTGGATTTCTTAAACTAAAATAAACTTTTTGAATATATTATTAGAGGACCTGAGTTCGATTGGACAAGATCTTTTCTAAAATGTACCGTCAAACGGGGGTACTTGAGACAAGGATGGTAACTTGATTTTTTTTATATAATTCATACTTTTAAAAACGTCAAAGTTGTCTCATATGCTGTGAAAAAACTTTGCAGTTTATTTAGATATTGAAAGTCCCGTTACTCAGTCAATATGTCGTTAATAATGTGATGTGTAAATTTAACCTAAAAATTCTTTTTAAAAAAAGTTACACGGGTATTTAATAAAAAATGTTATTTTAAGGGGTAAATTGGGACATAGAGGACATAGAGCCACGCACATAGAGGAGAAAACTTGAAGCGAGAATAGACAATAGGCTGAGAAGGCTGAAGCCTAGGGCGGCAGATTTTAAGGGGCGACAATATTATATTTCTATAATGCACGACATACTAAGAAACAGAAAAAAAGAAAGGTTGACGCTAATCAATTAACAGACTGAAAGCGACACGACAATTCAATAATTTCCATAGTATAAGTACCAATATTGACAGTATGATACGCTTACTGGTGGCAAAGGATAACAAAATGGTAAGTAATTCCCTTTCCGTTCCAGAACGTAAGTATATAATTGTCAAAATAGACATTTTTAACATCGCATTAATTTAGAATGGGTTTTCTAGAATTCAGTTTAAAATTTAATTGAGTTAAAAGAAAGATGTGCCATGACTAATTAATAAATCACTTCAATTCCAAGGATTTTATTTTAAATTAAATGGTACAAGTGAAAGTACGTTCAAGGAATGCCATGCTCGGAAGCAGCCATACATCCACGCTCAAGTAGCGACGTGGCAATTGAAAGGCTGGGCACCGGGTTGCCTCCGTGACGTTATAGGGCATATTATCTGTCATTGGGTTTTTCAGTAGACCAATGAATGGTCTTCGAAAAAAAAAGGACATAGGAAGTTGAATTTTCGTAAATAGTTTTGTTGTCTCTCTTCGAGACATTTTAATTTGCCTGGGGGTAAAAATGCCAAATGAAAAACCGTCGTAAATTCAGGTCCGAAAAGGTAAAAAAATAGGAAATTATTAATTATTGAATTCTAGTAATGCAATAAAATTGGTGAAATTTGTAGAATTTGGACACAAAAATGACTAAAAAACAAATAAACAAACAGAAAGGTTAAATTGATCAAGTTAAAATAGTTTCAAAGAGTTTGAAATTATGGTTAAAAATGGGTAGATTTTCATATATTAATTTATGTTTTATTTTAAAAGGTGT
This sequence comes from Tetropium fuscum, assembly GCA_964058915.1. Taxonomy (NCBI): domain Eukaryota; kingdom Metazoa; phylum Arthropoda; class Insecta; order Coleoptera; family Cerambycidae; genus Tetropium; species Tetropium fuscum. The sequence continues at coordinate 211,311 of CAXKVY010018492.1, forward strand.
GTTGTGCTCCCTAATACGTGTAATGTTTGTTAGCGGACTATCATTCTGTTTCAATTCATAGAATTTAATAATCTTTTTTATTATAACCCAAATTACATCAGTGATTTATTGTATTATAATTGTATACAATTGGGGTATAAAGGGCCCAATTCAGAGAATCTTAAAAGTTCTCTGTTCTTCCACTCAACCCAGAAAAAGAGAATGTGTTCATGCAACCTAGACATAATTAATTTAGTTATAGGTTAATATATAAGCAATTAGTTAATTTAATCATTTAAGACGCAGCAACAACCTATATGATAAAACTTTAACTAAAACTATATATTACGTATTATGTTTTGCAAAAAGCATTTTTTAAGGCGTATCTTAAAACTTGTGTATGGCAGTATCTTGAGATCATCAGAAATGGAGTTGTAAAGAGAAGCTATGCGATATGAGACTCCAGAACGAAATTCGCTAGTCTTGTGCTTTGGGATGGTAAGCGTTGACTTGTGCCTTATATTAATGTTATGCACATCTGTTCTGTAGGTAATTTTATTGTACAAGTAAGGGGGTGACTTAGTTAATCGCATTTTGTGAAAAAAGCAACAGCTGTGGAAAAAGTTTCTAGTTTTGATATTAAGCCAACCAGTTTCCCTCAGACTCGAGGACAACGATTCGTATTTTCTAATTCCAAAATTAGTCTAATACAACTATTTTGTAACCGTTGTAATCGCTGGGCATCGACTTGACGTAGGAAAGGGTAATATACAATTGAGGCATAATTTATATGCGACAACACAAGAGCTTCACATAACAACCTCTTAGTTTTCTTTGTTAACATATCCTTACTATTTCTGTGAAATATTTCTGATGTAGTCCGCTATTGGTAAAATGTTGGGACAAACGTTGTGTAAGTTTCTGATTGAGATGTATCTATTGGAGGCCGTGATGAGGCGTAGGTATTTGTTTTCTAATACATTTAGTTTTCTTGTTCGTGGCCGATGCGCTGTACCACACTGACGCTGCCTACGTAAGGGGCGGCCTCAGTATGCAAAACAATAAGCCAATAGATTTCAGAAAACTTGATTTTACTGAAAACAGAAAAAAAATTGATTTTCAATAAACAACTTGTTCGCTAATGATCGTATATTTTTTAAACAATTTAATTTGTAATAAATCATCAGGGTGGGGAGATGGAAATAGGGCGGCAAATATACGTTTGCTTAGGGGCGTCAAATTAATAAATCCGGGCCTACCAATGAAAGTCTACAAACAGCACTAGAAAATGTTGTAAATGGCACATTGCTATAGAGTTCCAAGGGCAACTTTAAGCAGAAAATATCGAGGTGTCAATATTTTAAAACATGGCAGGCAAACAGTTTTGAACAGGCTTGAAGAAAATGCAATTATCAGCGCAATAGACCCAATTGGAGTTATCCGTTCAGACATATGGAAATAAGAATTATGGTTAAAAGTTATATAGATCGCAAGGGTATACAGGAAAGATGCTTCAAAGAAAACTTACCTGGTGAGGATTGGTTACAAACATTCTTAAAGAGACATCATGAGCTCACGGTTAGATTGGCACGCAATATGACAAGATCTAGGTGTGAAGTTACAGCAATAGAAATGAATGCATATTTTATATTTTGATAATCTAACAAAAGACCTTGTTGACGTAACTCCCAACAACATTTTAAACTATGACGAGACTAACTTGATTGATGGCCCAGGTCAAGTAACTTAACCTCATTTTTGTTTCATGTAATGACGCAAACTTATTAGTCGTGTCTTTCAGCGCTTCTTCACTTCAATTCAATCCAACTAACTTCAATTCATGTAATTTCATTATTTTCTTTCCACTTATACATTACACCCCATACCAAACCGTAAATAGATACCTAATTTGAGACATTAATCTGCTAAATTAAAACTAAGTGCAGAAAGATGGATGCAGAAACACTGACCTTGGTAGATAAGTTAAGGTAGTAATGACCATCGGAAAGTAATCAAAAATATTCCAGAACCTTAATATCCCTCTCAAGCAGACTTGGCTAACTTTTCTCAATATTGCTATTAAACTAATCGTTTATTTTCCATCTCTTGTTTTCTCTCTAACCTCGAGCATTGTCCTTTGTTTGGCCTGGGCAGCATATGACGGTCAGTCGTTATTTGCTTTACCCTTTGCAGATTATAACACAACGACAAAATACGAAGTTTAACAGAATCGCAGGATACTAGCCAGCAATTCCCGAAGTTAATCCAATCACAAAAGTTTTCGTTTCAACGGCTGCACCTCCTTCTGCCTTTTTTGTAGCTGATGAAAGCGGGTATACTTTACTATTGTGTTATCGGCGATACGCGGATGTGGAATTATTTCTAACACCGTTCCATACTCGAACAATATGGCGAGTGCAACGTACATATAGGTCAGCTGATGCATTGTGCATTGTCTGCAGAGGCTTTGATATCGAGAACTTTTTGATAATTGTATTAATCATATTTTATAGTTTGTTATAATTTACCATAACGTCTAGAGTCGATCTCGAATTATTTCATTTCACATTTATTTGTGTCGTATGTTTGGCAACGTCGTGACTTATTAAATAATTTAAATTTAGAATATTTTATCTCTCGTTTCTCTAGTGCGAAAGTAAGACGTAAAGTTATTTAGAGCATCAATATAAAAATTTGTTTGTTATGTTTTTTTTTATAAGTATATTAATCCTAGGGGTTTTAGATTTTATTTTTATTACAATAATTTTTTCAGGTATTACAACGTAATTATAACGAGGTATTATATTATATAAAGTTTATTTGTTTTTAAATATTAATAAATTTCAGATCACAATTTATTTTTTCAATTTTCAGGATATTATCAGGAAACTAAAAATTACTGCCCACGATTTTTTTTTAGGGGGATTACAATTATAACAAATAATTGATTGAGGATCCTTTGATCCTCAGAAACATCTGCTTCCAGCGGTGTATGCGGGTAATACAAGTTACAACATTTTTAGGTAGAATTAAACCCACTACAAAATGTCTATAAATTTTTAAAATTTATGCTGTTAACTGCGTGCTCTCACTTTATTAATTGTTAGGAACATTCTGATACTTACTATCCGTTTTCCGTTTCTGTGAAATTTTTTTAACATCTTTATTTCCAAGTACAGCCTCTAAATATCTCGGGGTAACTTTTCCCACACAGACTAAATATATCTGAAGTTTAATTTTGTACACCGACGCATTTACTCGAATATCTCAACATGAATACCAGACTTTGCTTACGAAACATTGGAAAATATTTTATTCCATAGCGAGCGCCTTTGTACTAAAACCGTCCACATTGCCTGAGGCTTCAAAAATATTTCAAGATGCAGCAAAGCATTTTATAATAATTACATCAGACTTTAAACATAGCTGTTTGCTACAAACTAAATTAACCTAAATGAGGGCGGAAAGCTATTGTAGCCGCGAGGACCGTCCCCGTTTCTGTGTCTTGTATCATAAGTTGCCAAGTTTACAATAATTATATACCCTCTGCTTGCACTTATACCCGCTCGTCCACGACATTTGCTACACATATTTCTTTTTTTGCAAGAAATTTTGCAGACGCGTAGGAGAAACATGTATGAACAGGAGAAGTGTGAGAATACAGGAGACTTGTGTTAAGGAGAATTCTTAATACAAGTGTATGTTAAGAATTTATATTTTCATATATTTTTTAAGTTAATTTAAAATAATTTCGTTTATTTGTTGAACGCCTACATGTTTTAATATAATATATAAGTGTTTATTATACCTTATACTCACTCAAATATTACCTGGCTAAACTATTTACCTTAATCCAAATATAACATGATGGTCTTACCTTAGTAGTCGATTTTGGGACGATGCTGATACAATACTCAATACACACATTCATACAAGACGTTAAGATATAGACATTTATTATAAATTGTATAAATGAAATGTAGAAATATCATGTTACATAAAAGATTACCAAGAAGCACAGTAGTTTTATAAAAATATCATATCAACTTTAGAAATATGTAATATTTATTTATACACGCACACTATTTATTTACACACTACTACCATGCATTTAATGAGTAATAATATAGGCAACTCTTATTACATATTGCTGTTTTACGTGTTTTCTATACAAGTTTTTACTGAATTTACTGAATATTTATTGATATAATTTACTAAATTTACTGAATATATTTTAAACAAAATGGCGACTGAAAAAGGTTATCTCATCTATAATATCGAATGGAATAATATTCAATGGTTAGTATTAATACGTGGATCTCAAATATGTATGAAAATATATATGGTAAGTACTTATTTTCATTTGTTGAAAGTTTGTTATACTTTATATTTTACGAATTCGTTATATTTTTATTGAGCTAGCTTTATTAAAGTGAAATGGTACCTTTGGTTGCGTAGTTTTGTGTTTTATAGCATTTCCCAGTCCTTTGATGAATATTTGTGGGTGCTTCTTCAGTCAACGCTACTGAATAACTATCAGGAGAATATATCGGGAACAATTCGGAAACTACTCGTACAAAACTTGCTTAAGGCTTTCCATAATCTATTCTTGTCTTCACGGAAGTCTTTGAATTTAAATTAAACCTTTTACTATTTTTACGATAATTACTATTATTACGATAATTACTATTTTAATAAAAAATTGGAAACAAATTTCACCATGCTCTCCGCTTTGTATGTTATTCTTTGCTAATAAATAAATTGTTTTTCTCCAAGCATCCTTGTTCTCTACCTAGGTATGATTGTGGATTATAGGGATTATTCTGTATTAAATTATAAGTATGTTTATTGATTATTATATGTTTATCTGGTTATATTGTTTTATATTTCAAATTTGTATATTTTACTATATTATCATTTCACTTTTATAGTGTCTTGCTACCTTTTATTTTCTGTAATATCGAATTATTGGTGCAGATATACCAGTATCGCTTTAAATCATGCCAACCAATCCAAATGCAATCCATGCACATTAACATCCATGCCAACCAATATGCAGTACAATCGCAGAATTAGTACTAGAAGATTTAGAAAAAAAACCATAATTCCAACATTAAACTATAAAATGCCATTTTTCAAACGTTATGTAGACGATTGCGTAACTGCATTTCCAACTGAACATAAAAATTCGATTCTAAATAAATTTAATAGTTACCATCTAAAAATACAATTTACAATTGAAAACGAATCAGAAAATAAGATACATTTCTTAGGCTTAATTAATAAATAATAAAACTGAAATATTAACAAAATGGAATACAAAAACAACATGGTCTGCTAGATATACCAATTTCAACTCAAAAAACCCTTTCAACCATAAAAAATTGTCATAATTGGTATTGCAGACAGATCAACAAAAGTAACGTCTGCCATGTTTAGAAAAGAATGCATAGAAAAAGCAAAAAATGTTTTAATAAATATCAACAAAATTTTCAAAAACAGAATTCACAAATACTACAATTCTCAATCACCACTAATCGATACAACTAATACTACCTAATGAAACATACTGCCTTACCATATATACCATAACTATCAGAAAATATTTCAAACATTTTCAAACATATGATATTCACACAGCACACAAAAATACAAACAACTTAAAATTCCTTTACACAACATTAAAAGACAAAATTATACTTAAAACTACACACTATATATACGAAATTCCATGTAAACAATGTGATGAAGTCTACATTGGTCAAACAATGCAACTTCTTGAAGAACGCTTAAAAGGTCACAAATATACAGCTAATATTACAGCTCTAAAAAACATTCTAACGAAACAGGTAATCTCAATTTAACTACGAAAATACTAAAATTATTAATAAAGAACAAAATTCTAAAACACTGCTAATTATGGAATCCATTTATATTCAATATATATATATATATATATATATATATATATATATATATATATATATATATATATATATATATATATATATATATTGAATTGGATTTTTTTCGAGAATTTTCGAAGAAACAATTAATACATACAACCAACAAATGATTTTAGTTTTGACTAAGCAAGCAATTTCTGTATCACTCCCTCTTTGAATGCTTCAGAACTCTATTGTATATATAATTCAATATTTTCCCGCATATAGTTGGAAAAAGTAGTTGTTTTTCAATAGGTTCAACAAGATTTTATGCATTTTAAAGTTTAACATCTTCTGGATAACTGTATGCCTAATGCTTTTATATATAATATGTTCAAATAGAACAAATATAAATAGTAGACTAGGTTTGTGTATTCTAAGAATGAGTTTCGTCAAAAACTAATGTCATAAATCGTCACTGCAAGTGTTGGAGTATTGGTATTTTAAATGGTTTAATTATTGAGAATTTAAAGAGCTGATAATGTTTCGCATCAACTGACACCTGATACCCTGAGATTCGTTATTAATTCCCTAATAATTCAATCAAAATCACTTAAAATTAAAAAAAATATATGTGCATTACTTTGTATACCACCTAAAAGTCGTGAGATGAATTTTAAGCCGTTTCCTCTTGATTCTTATGTCATGCGGATATTTAATGGGTAGAATCAGTCACAGAGTACCTCAGGTTTTACAAAAAGGTGGAAACCCTACATAAAACTTTTTACTATTACTAAAAGCGCCGGGACTGGAATTCACGGACACAAAACTTTACTAAGAGCATTTTACCATTTTAATACATTGTGTGGCACTGGGATATAAGCCTGTATTAAAGGATAACGTTGAATTGGGGCTGCGATTGGTCCCTCTAATTCCCGGAGCAAAACAAATGCTACTTATTTGCATTTTATATGTATACTAATGAACAGAAATGTTCTTGCTCCTTGATATTTGCCGCTACAGAAATTATCGCTCACTGCGGTACAGTGGATCTTTATCGTTATGATATTGCAATATGGAGTTCACAGAAATTCGTTAATTCGATAGTCATATGGAATATTATCAGACCGAATATATAATTACGATATTTATACCTTATTATATTTAGAAATCGAACGTGAACCACAAAATATAGAGATAACTACTTGGAATACGATTTTTTTTATTAAAAATTTGCAAATCTGGTATTGCAAATATATTAATTACTCCAGTCGTCAAGGAGATTTCCGTCATCCCCAGCCCTGAGCTCGCTTGAGGAGGGGGAAATAACCATTAAAAATCGGCACTTTTTCCAGTTTTTGGGCTTTAACTCCTTTGTTGTGCTCTTTAGCAAAAAACGCTTTCTGTAAAGTAGTAGACGATAAAACTCCCTACAATATTGATCTGTTACCTTTTTTATGCAACCAATGGCGACGGATCTATGGAGCGTTGAAGAAAGAGCAAATTCGTGACTGGCAAAATTTTCACATTCTCGCCACTTTGGAGCGCAAAAAGCTATGGAAGACTTAGTTGGTGCGTCAATTTTCCCATAGTAGAAATTGTAGAGAATTTGGTTACCCTTCAAATCCATATTTTCAACTAAATCTTATGAACAATGCCAAGGAGTGGGGGTCATTTACGAGAAAACTAGAAAATGCCCTGTTTCTAGAGACCCCGAAAATGCTGTTATGTTCGATATTTTCAATTATAGTGATTTTCAAATATATTCTATAATTCACAATAATGCTTTCAAATAATAATAATATATATGTGTATACACATAATGATCAATTGATTAAATTCGTTTAATTTCATTTATCAATTATTTACCGATTTCAATTTAATTTCAATTTTCACCATTCACCATCTAAGTTCCATTCACCATCCAAGTCTCCACTATTCTTTTTTCCATCCCCACAGAATAGGTTTTTGAGTTTTCCCATCTACGCCATGACTTGGTGTTGAGTTCTGAGCGAGTGATAGCGTGCCGCATTTGACGTGGGTGGGCTTGGCCATGTTGAGCCCTGTTGAGCTTCGCAAGAACTTGGACAGAAGAGTGGCACAGGGCAGTGATGGATTGATCTTGCTCCCCACCATACAGAGCCACCAGAATATTATATACCATTTAAAAAATCTTGTTTTATTTTCCAACCTGTATGTTTTAGATTTTTAACATCCGTTTGCAGAAAATAATATTTCCGAAAGCGTTTCCGCTTTATATAAATTACTAGAAGATAGAAACTAATTTCCTACCCTTCCTAGATTATGTTCCTGTTCTACCGATAGTTACTTGTAGTAATTGTTAATATTTCACAAATATTTCGTGGTAGCGCTGAAGCAATATTATATAAACATGTTATAAAACATTTACCGATGATATGTTATCTCCACAGATATATAATATTTCAAGAAAATATTACCATGTAATGTTACTTCTGTTGAACATTACATGATATTGCTGTTACAAGTGTTCTTTAGTGTATCTGCAAATGCTCGAATGGACCTTTTCGACCCCGAAACTTCTTTAATAATGAGCTTTGCCTAGTTTGTCACGCCGACCAATTAATCTGGACTCGGGAGGTAGTCTCGGTAGCGAGCCGTAATTATTTTTAGTCAAGCGTGTGCCTAAAGTGCTCACGGCTTTCGAATTCGAAACACAATAATAATAAACTTACACATTAGAGGCGGATTCGGGTCCTTCATGGAAATCGTGCTCAAACAAACGCTATATAGTTGTTAGGAGTATCCTAGTACTGAGGATTGTTGGGATGTACGTAGCGAAGCAAACACTAACTTAATCACGGCGTATAACTGGATTAACTTAGATTTCACCTCGCTTACGTGGAGTGGAGATTTTTGCGTGGAGTGGAGAGTAGCGGCGAAGAGTGAGTTTGTAATATGCTTGTGTTTCTTATAACAATAGCTTGTTATTCTCTCTATTCTTGTTTTTCTTTTACATTTCCTAAGAATCTCATTTAAATATTTGTTCATTTTTCTTATTCTGTCTGACAGCAGCCGTCTCGGTCAATCTCTTTGGCGGCAACACGATTGGACAGCTGAAGATTAATAATATTCAAATTTATTACAAAAAACAATTCATGTTTATAAGATTTTCATAATATTTTTATTTTATCCAAGGCAATTGTTTCCCTATAACAATAACATCTTCAGAAGATGAGTATTTATAACTATTACAGTTCCTTAAATATAAGTGATAATGACATTTGAGGGTATTATTTTATGAAATATGGAATTAAAATCAGTGGCGTCTCGTGACGGTAATTTATGGGAAGACACAAGACAAAGCTGCGTATACAAGGTTAAAAACTCTGAGAAACGCCACAGGCGAAAGTTTTTTGACATTTCAAGGACATTTTATTTTACAAATTTTGAATAGGAAAATATATCGAAACGCTGTAATATTACGTTATGATATATTTTTAGACAATGAATAAATCTTCTCAGGATTGCTTTGTTTTATCCACTTTTATTGACTTGCAATTGTTTTGTTGACATATTTGAAATCCTTGGAAACGATTCTGTTACGGCAAAATCCCACGGTTTTGAGAAGCCTCTTTTGCATCGAATCCTCTTAATATTCCACTGGTAGCTAATAGGTTAAAATAGTTCAAAATTTTAATGTAATTTTGGATGCATCTATCTTCTGAATAATCTGAAATATCAAAATACGGTTTTCAGGACGTTTTTGGAAATTTCTTTGGTAATAGATGGCCCAAATATAATGTTTTTTCGTGCTCAAAAAAGTAATATACGGGGTGTACACTAAACACCAAAAAACACCGGCTGGACCGATTTTGACGGGACTTTCACTGGCAACTAGATGATGTTATAAGGATTAACTCCGATTTAAATAGGGACGTATACATCCAATTAATAAATAATTAATTATTAACGTAAATCTCCCAAGTATTTTTATTTGCTTCGAGAAATAATGTAGCAGTGGCCAGTACAGCGAACGCCGCGGCCTCGCCGTCACCGTATCGAAAAGCGCCTCCCACCGCTTCTCCCTCCCACGACCAAGGCTGTATGTCGCGCGGCCTCAGAGCGGGCTATTGTTATTTTAAATTCGCGCGGACGAAGTCGCGGGTAGGGTAACAGCTACCTAGTAATATTATAAAGGTAAAGGTCTATGCAAAATTTTCGCTTGCTTGAATTTTTTTAGTAAATTAATCCTTTTGTGACTGTACTTATTTTAGGCGTTTGTTAATAATACATATTCTTTTTCCAGATACATAATTTTTCCGAGGGGAAACATCGTTACAAAAGACGTGTAAATCAACAAAACTATTTAGATAGATAACAAATTTAAGGTAAAAGGTATATTCGAAAATCTAGATGCAGATTTCTTTGACGTGTATATTTCTCCTTTTTACTTCTTTACCGATCTTAAACATCTTCAATATTTTGAATCATTTACAGTTATTTATACAATAATTTAATAATTGCTCCCACAATAATCAAAGAGCTAACTAGATGACATTTTCCAAGGCCATATCATCTAAACCGACATAAGCTGATTTACAACAGTCTTGCAGTGTGTGGTTGAGATAGTCAGATAACTGATTGGTTCCTACATGATAATACGGTCGGTCGATCCGTCGGTCGGTCAGTCAGTCGGTCAGTCAGTCGGTCAGTCAGTCGGTCAGTCAGGCGGTCGGTCAGTCAGTCGGTCAGTCAGTCAGTCGATTAGTCAGTCGATCAGTCGGTCAGTCGGTCAATAAATTAAATAAAGTAAATACATGTGTTAAATAAATTAATAAATATTAAATAATAAAGTGTTCCAAAAAAAGCAAAAAATTCTCAACAAAAAATAAAAACACTTTAGTACCTTAAACCTTAATACCTTATTACTTACCGTAAAAACGGGTAATTTATTTTCTATATCACTATTTAATAGTATCATGATCACCACTATTTTCAGTAGCATTCCACTTCATATTCACGGTTGCTATCAGCATTTCCAATATTAATCACAATGGCTTCTATGGCTTGATCAACGGGCAAATCCACATCCCAAATTATCTGTTCCTCTTTCACGTGACTAATATACGTGACTAATACACGTGACTAATACACTACTGCCAATTTTCTGCTGTCACTTTTTCCATTGCTCCTCGATAATGGCTTTCTGTTCAGCTAATTTAAAAGTTCGATTCACTCTCGCCACTTCCCCTTTTACTTGGGACCAGATCAATTCAATTGGGTTCAATTCACAGTGATAAGGAGGTAATCTCAACACTGCAACTCCATACGTCAAAGCCAGTTTCTTATATTTCTGGATATGTCCCTTAGCAACTTGCTATAACTCCGCCTTCAAGTAATTTTCTCAGTAAGGAATGCCATTTTCTCTCTTTCTCCACGATTGCTGGGGTGTTCCTTCACATTTTCGGCTATGATAAGGCGCATTATCCATAACCACGACACTTCTTGAATCCAAATGTTTGAGTACACCAGCAAACTATTTCTCGTATTCTTCGGAATTCATTTCCTAGTGGTAGTCTCCGGTCATTTTGGATTGAAATATCAATTCTCCAATAGTCAAAAATCCACTATCACTTCCAATATACGTTATGGTTAAACAGTGAACTTTTTCAGGCATCATTTTTAAACCAGTTGTCCAATGTCCAGCCTTCAATCGCAGCTTGCCGTGTGTTTTTCACGTTTCCATCCTGCCACACTCTCTTCACAGTATGTCCTTCGTTACCCCATGTAATAAATTAATAAATTTTCTTCCCTTCATTTCGAAACATTTTTATTTTTCGAACATAATCCATCCACCAAGCAACTATTTCATATCTTTCTATGAGAATACCCTTTCTGTCTACTTTTCCATACTTAAAATTAATACCTTTAAAAAATTTTTGCCAGATTAGCCCTGCACATTTTAGGTATAATATCATTTTCACTTATATTTTGCAGCACCTTATCTAAAGTGGGCAATTCGTTCTTTCTAAAGAAACCGTGGACCGTTCTACGTATCGCATTTTTGCATCTTCGTCCACTACAATCTTATTTTGACCACTTTTTGGTTTCGGGGGCTGTACACTTCCATGTATCTTCTCTTCTCTTAAATGTGTGTATATGCTTGACTTTGTTGCTTCTGTATAATCCGATTACATCCACCAAGTCATCCTTGTCGCGATGTCCCTCATCTCTCATGTGTGATTGATCTCTCTGTATGCAGTAAAATAATCGTAAAATAATTTTCTTCTCGGCTACCGTTTGATAGTACGCTGGCGGCCATTTGAAAGTGCACGATTTTTTTTTATATTGCAATGTGATCTTTTTATATTTCATTTTGACACTTATTTGAAACTTCAAACAAATGTCAGTAATTAACTCCGTAATTTACAAACCACTTTATTAGTTTTCAAGTTTTAAAATGCCGCGGTTAACTGAACTTGAAAAAATGCGAGCTGTTACATTGCTTGAAAATGATTGGTCATTACAGGCAGTTGCAGATGAGCTAAATGTGAGTAAGAGTTGTATATTCAAACTCAAACAAAAATGGAATGCAGTAGGAAACGTTCGCTTCGTCCACGGCGGAGGGCGTGGTAAAATAAGCACTGTGGAGCAAGACAACCTCTTCCTAGACCATCTTAGAACGTATTTCTTTGAAACAGCAGTGACGGCCTGTTTCGAAACGGAGTTTCCTGGATCTGTGAGGTCTGCACGGCGGCGGGTGAAGGGTTCAGAGTTACGAAATTATGCGGCAGCAAAGAAGGTATTTTTGGCGCCAAGGCATAAAGAACAACGTCTTAATTTTGCGAACCAGTTTGTCGGTAAGCCAGACGACTTTTGGAATAATGTCATATTTTCCGACGAAAAGGTCTTTCAGTCATGTCATGATGGTTCCATCCGCGTCTACCGACCTCAGAATTCGAGGTATGTAGAGAGGTATATTAAACCTACCGACCGGAGTGGACGTTTTTCCATCAATGTTTGGGCATGGATAAGTTCCCTAGGTCCCGGTGTTTGCTGGAGGATAGGAGAGCGCCTTACCGCCGGACAGAGTTACATACGCATATTGGACAATATTATGCTGTCCGTCACTATGTTGTATCCTCAGAATTTTATTTTCCAGCAAGATAATTGCTCAATTCATACATCAAGAATTGTAACTAACTGAATTAATGAACACAGCATAAACGTGTTACCTTGGCCCTCAAAGTCGCCCGACCTAAACTCAATTGAAAATGCATGGTCGATGATTGTTAAGAATATTTATAATAGACCTGGTAATAGACATTTCCGCCCAGCGAATGCCGAAGAATTGTGGGGAGCAATTGAAAATGCTTGGGACCATATCAACGTAGATTACACTTGTTTCATCAATGAGACGTCGATTGCAAGTTGTAATAGACTCAAATGGCGCCTGGACGAAATATTAATGTTATACAGACTTACTCGCGTTCGAGTTTTGTAGTTTTAAGTTACTTAATTTTTATAATTTAGTTTATTTTGAACATTTTTGGGACGTTCTTTGTTAATTTGGAATTTTATTGATAAAATAATAATACACTTTTTAATTTTAATGAATAATAATTAGAGAATTGTGAATGTCATAATGACACATCACATGAATCTCAAATTTCAAAGTCTGTTTTACAAAGATCAAATGTAACGAAATCTGATATAAGAGTCGTCCACTTTCAAGTGGCCGCCAGTGTACCTACGTTTTAGAATATTTTTTCATCGTTCACTGATATTATATTGTATCCAGCGTTCGCTGATATTATATTGTATAACAATCACAGTAAAACAGCACTACACAATCGCGAATCTCTCAATCGAATATCTCAACCAACGCACTACTCAATCGCGAATGACCGTTACAGAATACACATATTAAATTTTCATATTAAAGTAGACGAAAATAAATGTAAAAATGGCCTATATTATTGTTTGCACAATAATTCTTTTGACATTCAGTAATAAATAGTATATACAATTTTTATATAGTATTGTGGAATGTAATATTTTCATTGAATATTGAGAAATTTGAGAATTACATGTGACAACAGCAATTGTTCCTTTAGGTGGTCAGTGCACTTTGTATATCTCTTTATTACATTTGTAAAAAAAAATTTTTACTTTATAATTTGCAATTTCGATAAGAACCTTGATTCTTTACAAAAAATCGTATTATGTGCATATACTCAAAATGCATAGTTCTTGAGCTCAGTGAACGAATTAGTACGTTTTACCCCTGTTTTGATTTTGACCTAGTCACTACGCTATATATTTATACGCAAGCCTAATGCAGCCGCGTTGGGAACTTTATGCCTGCTGTAAAGTTTTGGCAAATATGCGGTTATTAAAATGAAGTTAGCTTCCATGATAGAGCCACCAGTCTGACTTTTTCATTGTTAATAGCATCTTATTAATTAATGCCTTGCGATAATGACAGTGTCTCCTTGTCATTAATCAACGTCTATGCACATGACGCCGCTTCAATTTATTTCAGTTGGCCCTTGATGTTACGCCATAGTTTTAGTGCATGTCCTTATAAATTAGGTCCTGTGACGTAGGAGTTTGTTTTGTTGACTTAACAGTGACGAGGAAATATCGTAGAAATTACAACAATTTAAAAATGAGTTACATTTCGAAGAGCGACGATTCACCGACACATCCATCGGCGAGAAAATGGTCCATGGTTAATTACGGTTATAATTGCGGCTACTGTGTATTTGTAAAAATTAAGGACTACCTTATAAGACCATCCTTGCTTTGTGATATTGACTTTAAAGAATCACGGGCTCTAGTACACAGTGATTGCCTTATCAATGATTCTATAGATATTTAGCGCGAATCAGTTTCAGATTTCTGGTTTCGGAAGACGACAAACAAACGAATTTAACAAGCACTTCAGATTAGAAGTGTTTACATTGTTCAGATGATAAGAGACACATTAAAATATATATTATATTGATGTCATTGCAAATGGAACATTAGCTATAAAGATTTAATAATATTTATTGTTTTGGATATTTCATAATACTTTGAATAATGTTATAGACATGAAGGTGTATTTCCATACGTTTCCCTTATTCAGCGATGATTCATTTTACTCGCATGTCGATGTTTAATTACCATAAGTTGTTGGTATATTGTTGAATAATTTCGTATCTGGATTGAACTATTGTACCCTGCTATCATAAGAGCAATGATGGTCCATGGAGCTGTTGTCTGATGTCCCAAGTGTCAACAAATAACACAAATCTCAAGCTATGCCAGGTAAAAAGATATACCTGTCGGAACATAACCGGAGCTTTTTTTATGCGAGCAGCGCCAATGAGAGCAATGCAGGTAATATTGTAACTTCACGCACGCAAATATTCTGAAATTTACTTTCACAAATCGACTGCGCCACTTACGTTTTTAACCGACTTCAAAAAAGGAGGTGCTTCTCAATTCGACTGTATGGGGTGCGAGATTAAAATCGTTCTTATAAATTCCGCGCAGTCACTTGTTTTATGGTGACCAAACTAGTTCAAAATGGAAGTAAGGTGCATAGACTAGGTATAAATGTATGTTGTGAAAAGTTTTAGATAATATATGTTGTGAAATTCTAAAAATTATATATTATGACATTAAATGAATGGCCAGAAAGGAAGTGTTGTTTCACAAATAGGGCAGGTAACTAAGGACCTTTTGTTTTGTTTAAGATAATAGACTTCCTTCCCTAAAATAACAATACTAATAATTCTAATTACGGCACTAAACGGTAGCCACGTTTGTATTTGTCTGAGAAATTAATAAATTTTATTGTGAGACAAGAAAATCTTAAGAGTTTAAGTATAATAATAATCGCCAGTGTTTATAAAGTAGTCTGAGGTAAAAATTTAGTGTATTTCAAGAAATAATAGTCGTGTATAATCAGTAAACCAGGATCTAGGGTGCTCTAGATAAGTCTGCAGAAGTTTTATCATAACCAAAGGAGGATTGCAAGGCTGCATAGTGTTTCTACAAGAGTGATAATATTCTTTTTCAGTATTAGTATTCTTTTTTAATATTAACTTTTCGTAGCAAAGCTTTTGTCACACCCCGTATGTTCTGAATTTTTCGAAGCTCTTCGCACGATATATTCTATATCACAGTAGCAATTTTTATGGTAACCATACGTTACCATAAAAAACGTTTCCACGATTTTTTTAAGCTTTTCGAAGCCAAACTATTGTCACACCTCGTATGTTCTACATTTTTCGAAGCTCTTCGCACTATATGTTCTATAGGACAGTAGCAATGAATGGTTACCATCAAATCCGGGACACCCCTGTTTCTGGTTTCCACGATTTTTTTAACTTTTCGAAGCCAAACTATTGTCACACCTCGTATGTTCTAAATTTTTCGAAGCTCCTCGCACTATATGTCGACAATTTTTAAATGTTTTTCGATTGTGCATCGACTTAATATTTTTCTATGTTATTATAGATAACTCCCCGCAATATTTATCTCTATTGTCAATAAAACATTATCTTTTCTTTTTTATCATTAGATAGCGGCGAGCAGTTAAAAATAAATTAGAATTACCTTTCTCCACAATTTGTGCAACGATGGGTTCGTTCTGGGGGAATTTGCGATATAAACTAGGATGCTGTGACTGTACGCTGAGAAGTTGGGGGTTTTTGTGTGGATGGCTGGGGGTGGTAAGTTTATATTTATGTACTATTTTTATAAACAATTCTGTAATTAACATATCGCAATTTTTCAGATGTGTTATGATTATGATAAAGGGGATCTAACCCTAGAAGTCAAATAATGTTCGCACAGTTTTTTGTTATAACAAAATTGTTAATATTTAACCATGTTAATATTTACCTTTAATATATGTAATTGATTTTTGTTCAAACCAGAAACTATTTTTCGCACATGGAGCTATTTTCAGGAGCTTATTAACAGTACGAAGATGAAGCATTTTGGAAAGTTTCATAACGATTCCTTTATTATTTGCAGAGATAACCTGAACGTGTTTAAAAAACTGTTTTACTATTTTTTGCATGTTTCACGGTAAGACATTTAATTTTGTGAATCTCGGAATAGATATTTTTGCGAAAAATTATAAAATTTTAGGCTCTTGTAAAATTCTCATACGATGCATATTTTCCGAGACGTTTCCAGTTAAAGCGAGCGTTAACATTTTGATTTTTATTCTTTTTTTTCTTTTTCCTTTTTTTAAATATTATGTTTTTATATTATATTTTCTCCTTTTTAAACAACAACCCCTATTTATAAATTCATGTATTCTGATATAAAAAACCGATACCTCGTATAGTAGCAACACATGTTTCTTTTTCAGATGTGGAGGACCATAGCAACAATCTTCCTAGCCTCTATAACCTCAAAACTCACCGAATACGACCCAGCTATCTTCCACATAGCCCTAATCAGCACACTGTCCTATATTCAAGTATCCTTGGTGGCAAATATGTTCTTCATCGTTGGAATTCAAAAGGTACATAAAAATTGCAGATAATATTTATCTTACTCATAGGTTATCTATTATCCACGGACTGCAAATACTGACAAGTGTTCCTGATAAGTCTGTAGTAAAATACAACCTTATTTCTACGAAATATATATAGCTGATTATGACGGTAATAAGGAAGTTTATTTCTTCTACAAATTCGTATGTGATAACGTACTGAAAAAAACTATTTTAGTATTGTTTGTGACATCGAAATATGAGACATAAAAATTTTTCAAAGGATACCCACAATTGCCGCAATGGGAGATCGGGGCAGTACCAATTTACCACAAAACGTTCGATGGTATTAGGCAATTTAGGATGCCAATGATGCCGATGTGACACGGCTGAGGAACGTGTAAAATGGATACGTTATATTTTAATGGGAAACATTCTTATTCTGTATCACATTTACCATCCAAGGTATATAGTGTGATCAATATTTTGTTTTACTACATGATAATGTCATAATGTGATGGGCGATGTATATAAAATCATTTGTTTTTCCTTAAATTCCTGGAAATCGGTTATACTTGACAACGGTATTAAAAATGCGGTAGCAGCTGTAAGGGATCGATATAATGAGGGTTTTTTGCTGGGGTTTTTATGTCTCATATTTCGGTGTTACAAACTATATATTTACACTCGGCATTAACATGTGAGATCAGTTAGAACACTGACAAGATGGCGGATGGAAATTTTCAGTTTTCTGTTGATGGATACTATGTATACAATACCCGCGTCGAGATATAAATATGTACGTAAATGTGTTCGTTTTCATTTTTGTGGTGACGGTAATGCCTAATTTGGCGATTTTTAGTTTTTTGATCACGGTAGCTCCGGGGGTGAAATTCACGTCGACATAGTTTGTATTTAAAGCTGGTTAATTTTTATACTTGATTTACACTTTTCTTATTCTAAATTACAAAATGTATAACAATTTTCAAGAGATATCAAAAATTACGTGGCTACCTGGTGCCTTAGGGTCGTCCCCTTTGTTATT
Source organism: Tetropium fuscum (assembly GCA_964058915.1). Lineage (NCBI taxonomy): Eukaryota > Metazoa > Arthropoda > Insecta > Coleoptera > Cerambycidae > Tetropium > Tetropium fuscum. Next base: position 229,705 of record CAXKVY010018492.1, read on the forward strand.
GTATTGTTTGTAGGCAAGCAAGTCTGTTTATTTCAAACAATGCATTGCTTCCTGGTTACTACCCAACACATTTTGATCTACCAATCACATGAGTTCATAATTTATGTTTTTAATAATTCCACAACAGATATTACTCAAACCGTATCACTACACATATCAGTACACATGTTTATCTATTTCATACATCTGATGCACTTGTACCTCCATTTTGAACTACCTCCCTGACTGTCTGAAATATGTTTTTCTTCGAGGCTATAAAAGCATTATAATCTCGTTATACTACTTTTTTGTGTATTTGCATGGCAATATTACTGAATTCAGACTTACTTTATTATAACTATATGTTTGATAAGTTAACTAGTTATATGTCGAAGCTATTTATAATCCTCTTTTTAATTTTCGTATTAATTTTAAGTGAGTTATTACTGAAAATAGATTGTAGCCAATCACCGTTCACTTTACACTCACATACAGTGTTCATGATCTGTGTTTCTTTAGCCTGGACATACATTCTACGCTCACTAGTACCTTTATCTGTGGCATACAGCCTAATTGTTTTCGACTATACTTTCTTGGAAATTAATTTGTGATTATGGTTATGAATTTTGGACGATTTTCTTTGCTGTGTGCTCGCTTGCTTTTCTCAATATATATATATATATATATATATATATATATATATATATATATATATATATATATATATATATATATATATATATATATATATATATATATATATATATATATATATATATATATATATATATATTTTTTTTTTTGGATGGTTTATCTTGGGATAGTAGCAATAAAACGACTGATTAGGTTACTTGACGTTTCGGTCCCTTTCTTGGGCCTTTTTCAAAAGAGTATTTTATTTTGTGACATATTTGACACAGGTAAATATGACATATTTACCAAATGTCAAATATGTCACAAAATAAAATACTCTTTTGAAAAAGGCCCAAGAAAGGGACCGAAACGTCAAGTAACCTAATCAGTCGTTTTATTGCTACTATCCCAAGATAAACCCTCCAAAAAAAATATATAAAGATAGCAAAGAAATTAGAAGATAAATATATATATATATATATATATATATATATATATATATATATATATATATATATATATATATATATATATATATATATATATAATTTGCTCCCCCTGTACGGTTGGCTTTCGTCAGTGACAAACAAACTTTTAATAAAAGCAGAGCGTAATAAAAAGAGGATTGGTAGAAAAACGACTTACTGATTCCACTATTATCGATTCCGCTGTATTTTTATTACCCCATAACTTTCCAATACGCCGTGGGAGTTTTATAATGCTGCTGCGTCCCTTATACATAAAAGAAAACATGCTCTACTTCTTTAATCTATTTTTTACAACATGGCACATTACAGACCAAACTAGGCTTGACTTTTGTTTTAGGAAAAACCTTATTTCATGCTGGCCTATATAGCTACCGGAGGAATAGAAATATTCTTCGGCCTCGTTATTCTCAGTGGTGGTATAATAGTCTTACATAGAACGAATCGAGACTACTTGCTCTCTTGGTTTATACCCTTAATGCTGTCCATACTAGGTAGGTATTTATATTAATAATTCATGATTTTCATTCGTAATAATTCGTATTATTTTACACATTTTTATTTTGGTGTCAAATATTTAAGGGTACAATTAAAGCTGAATCAGAATCTGGGAGTGGCGGAAAAACTTATCAGGCTGTAGGTGTTCGAGATTTATATATCTTTATTAGTACGTGTATTTTAATTTTACGACCGAGGATCAATAAAACGATGTCGTTGATCCAAATTGCTTCGCATACGATTATACTAAAATTCCAAGTTTTATGGAGTTTCATTTTAGCACAATTATATTTTACGGTCACTAAAATAAATCCATAAAACGAAACCAATTTTAATTTCTGAGTGATAATACACGGTTACTTATATGTTAGCTACTTTTCCTCGTATATCCTCCTGGTATCCCTTTTCCAACATATCAATTTTCACAGATAACGCAGATCACGGGACTGTTTCTGCAAACGTCACAAATTTAATAGAAGAAAATTTCCAAAACAAGTTTTCTCTAATCAAATACAAATCTAAACCACAAGCATATAAGAATACATAAATGATAAAAAATTATATAGTTAGTATATAGTTAGTAGGTGTTTAATATCAGAAGTGGGATACTGGATCTACCACGAGTAAATACAATTGGAAATAAGTGAGTGTATTATGAAAATGGTTCCCGAAACGCAAGCAGACGATGATGTTATGCCCGTAAAAGTGATTCCGGACAAGCAGATCCAACCCCAAAACGAGCAAAGGTATCATGATAAGAGACATTATCGCTAATTACAGCCTTATAATAACAGTTAGCAGAATCAAAAGCAATATAAATATGGCCGCGAAGCCAACGCCTGTGCCGAACCAAGTAGAGGGACTTATAGCGCAAGTGTCAACGTCATCAACTACATCTTTCCTTTATGAATTTGACAATTTGACCCTGATAAAGCACGTACTGTTAAAGGACCCTGTTTTAAATGCGATGTCTTCGACAGGACGTCTGCTATGCCACCAGCAACAAACGGTGCATAAAAACATCGGACACAGAAAACGATTGTTGATATAAAACAAAAAGCCCGACGAAGTGATGTTTATACATTGAGGACGTAATCTAGAAGGGTCACCCATAGCCACCTTGTGATGTAATAAGCAACCCATTGGAAAATTATGTCACATGAACTAAATTGTAACATTCATATTGTGAATAGTAAAACACAAACCGAGATTCAACTGAACATAAACAAGTGACTAAATTCCTGACTGAGCATTACCTTAAATGTTGCTGAAATTTTTTGAATATTGAATAGTTTCTAATGTAAATAGATAAACATGATCTTACTCCCTTACATTTAAGCCCTATTTCAGCGGGTTCCGTCCAAAGTCCAAAACAAAACCCCTCTGAACCCCTCAAAAACTTCTGACACCCCTACTAATAAATGTTTTAACTAATTAATATTAATTTCAGTGCTTTATATATGTTTCAACTAACTAATATTAATTTCAGTTCTTTATATCTTCTTGTGGGCTAAATCCATCCTGTTATATAAGGATCTGGAAGTTGAGATAACCAGGAAAAGAGAGGAAAATGCTAGAATAGCTAGTATCAGAGAGTCACTGGTCAACAGTCCATAATCGAATGAATTGGCAGGGTTATATGTACGAGTAGTTCGGCTAAGATATCTCATATACAAGACTGATTGGTAGGAATAAATATGGAAAATATTATCAAGACTACTGTAGTAAAGTCCTTTAATGCCATAAAAGTAACAAGGGACATACCTACTGAACCCAAATATTGTCGTTTGTAAATACTTGTGCTAATAAATTTCCTATGCACAAGGTAAAGTGGGAAAAATCAAAACTGTGTTAACGTTGGAATTGATTAATGATCGTTTATATTATATAACGGGCCTCTCTAAAATTTGTACATATTGAAAATGTATAAAACTAAGTAAAATATGTGACGTCTATTTATTTTGTGTTAATAAAATATAAATATATATAACATGTCGATTTTAATTTCATTCTGTCTGAAATTAATTGAGGTCTATCAAAAATTGAGCAGTTAAAAACGTCATTGTAGAGAAAAGTAGGAAATAATGCATAAAATGCTAGGATATACATGAAGTACCTACCAATAAAATATCATCATGCATTAAACAAGGCAAGCCGACACCATGTTGGACTCCAGTAGCAAGTTAAAGATCAACAGCACCAGAGGGAGATACCAACAAACCAGCAACGAGTGATAGTGAAATGCAGTGCGTGTATGTACAATATATTCATTTCATGACTTTGGATTAAAAATAAACAAAGGTAATAACCCCATTTTAAATACTTTAGATATATATTTGTTCTAGGCCATATGTATACACCATTATGTATATGTATGCATGCATAAAACTGTTTATAAGGATCTTATAAATCGTATGTGTATAATTTATAATTAAGTTAGATTAGGAAATCGCAGGGCTATTAATTTTAAGGTTAAGAAATGTGTCTGTCATACATTGACCCAGCCTGATCCAATTTTATAAAATAAATTAATTTCAATGCTAAAGAAACTTACTATTCCATGCTATAGATTCTCAAAAAAGCAAGCAAATAATCAAAATATTTCAGATCAAACCATTCATAATATAAAATAACACCTATTTTGAACTCTCCCTCGAGGTTAAGAACTTTCATGCTAATATTAATTACAAAAACATAATTTTATAATAAAAACATAAATATATTTTTGATAACTTACAAAATCAAATTGTTCACTGACATCATGGACTGGCGTCCAAAATCATCATCATGAGCGGCTATAAGCAATACAAGTAAGTAGAGCACACATTTTTCTGTGTTCCGTTTTATAACCTAATAAAATATCAAGTTTTATATCATCCATTAATAAAATATAAACATCACAATTCTACCCAGCAAGGGGCATTAAAATTTAACTTTCAAAAATCCTCCTGTGCAATAGTTATTTTTACAATTATCCATGGTAGTATACGTCTGAAGCAAGGTAGATTTCATTTGATGCTTTTTTGAGTCGAGGAGGCCCGTACGAAAATAGACAGTTTCAGATTCAATCGCTCATATATTTTTTCAGTACTACCCAAAATATTCGTAAAAATAGATTCTGATGCTTTGAACATTACTGAACAAGATGGTTATGATGCCATATCTTTCTGCCCCGAAAAAAATATAGGGATCCTTAAACATGAGAGTTTCAGAGCTCTATCCGCTCCACTATAATGCTATGAGTTCATATTCGCGTCGATAATATATTACTACGACAATTAAACATCTAATAATTAATTGTGAACGATGATTTACATATATTGTTAACAGGACATAAAGCACTCTGAATACCTATTGTATATAAAAACTGTTACATGAAATATGTCTATTTTTATAAAAGCACCATACAGCTATATCAATATTTTATAATTACTAATGGCTCGGCGTTGTATTACCAGCGTTTCAAAAACAAAAATGTGACTGGATTATATTTATCACGGTAGTATATACGCGAACTGAAATTCATATGAAATTCCACATGGCAAACAGAGGGGACCATTTTATGTTGTTATCCCTTTAAAGGAAATTGTACAATCTCCGGAGATTTACAAAACGTTAAATATTTAAATATACACAGAAATCACCGAACAAGTAACACAAGAAGAAACAGCGGCGAATGGTCTCACATAAAGGAAATTATTTAATTTCCGCTTCTGCAATGATACCATTTGTTGTAGGGCGAAGTCGGCGACGTTTCTTGATATCTTTTATATTCGAGGAAACGAGCCCGGAACCCCCGATTGCTACCATAGCCATATTTTCAGGGTCATTTCTTAGAAGTTTAGAAGTAATAATCTGTATTACACAAAACCCAAAAATTATTCGCAACTAAAACCCAAATTAATACATGAACAATATATATATATATATATATATATATATATATATATATATATATATATATATATATATATATATATATATATATATATATATATATATATATATATATATATATATATATATAAGGGTCCGCCAATAAGCGCGCTCGATCTTTAAAATGAAATAAAGCAAGTTGTGTGAGAGGTATAAATGAAATTTATTTTTTGTTTGAAAGAGTATTCGAAGGCATTATGTATGGAAAATAATATCGGTCAAATGTCCACCTCGGCTTCGCTGGGTGGCGCGCATACGAGAAGTCCAATTTTCAATGACTCTGGCGCACAAATCGGGCTGTATTTCATCGATGGCGTGGCGTATGTTGACTTTGAGGGCATCAGTGTTTTGTGGTTGGTTTGCGTAGACCTGTGATTTAAGAAAACCCCACAAGAAATAGTCTAGTGGGGTTAAATCGCACGATCTAGGTGGCCAGTTGATGACGCCTCCGCGCGAGATAACCATTCCTCCGAAGCGCTCGTGCAGAAGATCCATTGTGGCGCGCGCTGTGTGGCTCGTAGCGCCGTCCTGCTGAAACCACATATCCTCGACATCCATATTGTCGATTTCATGCCAGAAAAAGTTCGTTATCATGGATCTGTATCGTTCGCCGTTTACCGTGATGGACACACCATCGTCGTTCTCGAAGAAATACGGCCCGATGATGCCTCCGGCCCAAAATCCACACCAAACAGTTACCTTTGCTGGGTGCATTGCGACCTGGTGGACCTCCTGTGGATTGTTCTCGGCCCAATAACGGCAATTCTGCTTGTTGACATTCCCATTTAACCAAAAATGTGCCTCATCGCTGAAGATGATTTTGCGACCAAAATCGGGGTCGACTTCCAACTGCTCTAAAGCCCAATCAGCGAAGATACGGCGCTGTCTATGGTCGTTTATTTTGAGCTCTTGTGTCAGCTGGATCTTGTACGGATGCATGCCCAAATCCAGATGCAAGATTCGGCGAAGTGATGTTTCCGAAAGGCGGAGTTCCTGTGCGCGACGTGAAATTGACTGTCGCGGATTTTCACGCACACTATCGCGCACAGCGGCGACATTCTGGGCAGATCGGACGTTTCGACGACGCGTCGGTGTTGGCTGATTGTTCACCGAACCGGTTGCCTCGAATTTGTTAATCAAACGACGGATAGTCGACTCAGCAGGACGATCAATTGCACCGTAAAATTGGCGGAGCGCGCGGAACGTTGCTCGAACCGATGAATGATTTTCGTAATAAGTTTTAACGATTTGCACATGTTGCTCGCGGCTGAATTGGTTCATGGTGATTTGTGAAGATACACTGAATAATAACAACTACGTTTGCCAACTCTACCACAAACAACATGGCCGCCATGAGCTGTCAAAGATCGAGCGTCCCTATTGGCGGACCCTTTATATGTAAAGAAGATGCACTTGCATATTTCATAATCCTCAGCCATATCTTGCTACACTTATGTCTACACTGCTGTAAGTCCCTAAGTTCCCTAAACGTATAAATATATCTAACAATCTCCGAGATATGGAGGCGCATACAAGGTCCCTTAAATAGATTTAAAACTAGGATTCCCGAGTGAAGTAGCAGCTTTGCAGATAACAGAGCATACAGTTTAAATAAAAAAGCGCCTGTATTCATAAGTTATCGCCATCCATAAAAATTCCGCAGTATTACCGGGCGATTAATGTTCCTTAACGTTCTCGTGCCGCAGCATTACACGGTCTGTCTGAGTCTCCTGTAGTGCATTTATTAGTATCCAATTTCAATTACCTGCTCACATAAACAACAAAGAAGCTTTGCCAAAAACCTGAAGAGTGTCTCGAGGGATTTGAAGGCATTAAGGATTTAAAAGTGAACGAAACAAGTATGACATTGTAGTAAGAGGATTGAGCGCTGAAAGACGCATGAGAAAATATAAATTGGATATATTATGTATATACGTGAACTGGTAAGAAAAGTATCATAAGAGGTTAAATGTTGTGTGCAACGTATAATCAGGAGGTTAATCAGATCGATCAATATCATGAGACATTCATGGTTCTGGTTCGCTATTTTCATTACCCCTTTTTGACTCTGGATGGTTCTACGTTCTACTGTACATATGAACAACCATATATGGTTTACATACTCATGGAACGACTCTACCATTATAGCCTGAACATAAAATTTCGTCGAAATTCATCAAACGACAGGCAGAATGCAACAAATTTTGAATCGTAACCCAAAATAACGCTGAAGAGGGAACTCCAATTAGGACGAACTTATAGCCTATTCCTATAGAATTCCTATAGACTCCTGTTATTAGACGAAGAAAATTTAGAACCCTTCAAAAATCTGGTCTTAGGCGTATTGAACATACCAGACACAATTTTGTTAGAGTACTTGATGTTACAATGTGTTGTGAGTAATGATGTGAAAAAACACATTTTTTCCCAAAAATGGGTTCCTGTATGTTTTTTGGGTTGCTCATTACGAATCTGGGGTCAGTTTTCCGAAAAGTTAACGGGAGGAGCGGAAAAACGGTAAAAATTGTTCGTATTTCGACCCTTTCGCAATTTAAAGATATTAGTTCAAGTTTTATCTGTTTTATACAAAGCGTAATCGAAATTTTGTTATCTTTTATCTACTAAGTGAAATAGTTTATTGAAATTTGGCGTTACATTTTTCTTAATAAGTATAGTGTCATTAATTTAATTTTCCTGTTTGAAACAGTGACGTACCCATGGGTGCTGTTAAAGAGCTACGCCAGTGATGTAATATTTCCATTCATAAAATAAAACGTATCAGGCCAATGGCAATTTTGAATCCAATCAATGAAACAATTATTTAACTTTTTATTTACTAATATTCTAATTAACTTCAGGATTCTCACTGAGGTTTATTAGAGTTACTTGGGTTAGTTTTTTTGCTTAGGTTAGTTTAGGTTTGTTTTCTTGCTTAGGTTAGTTATTTTTTGCTTGGGCTTTATTCTCTTCCGGAATTACACACTCTGATCTAAGAATAGAGATCAACAAAAGGACGTTGAAAGAAATGCTCCTGCAATACGATTGTTGCGTTAATAAGCAAGTTGACGCTGCGACTTAATAATGATGGACAAACGTTCGTGGCTTATGTCACTTTTCGCGTGATGATGTACGGCATCACCGACAGGAGAGATCTTGCTTTAAACATTTGTCGAACGTGAAGTTAAGCAGTTAAATTACACAAGGAATAGCTTTGAAGTATCTCGAACTAGGAACCTAATTATCAAGATATACACCAAATCGGAAGCATGTGTTTTGTGCTGTAAACACTGGCGTTTTAGAAATCGCAGCTCATATGGAAGTATTGATAAAACGAAAGTAGTAAAAATAAAATACACTGAAATACAAGAAACAAGGTAGAATCATACGTATCCATTTTATAACAATTTGCATCCTCTCTATTAACTTTAGTAAAATCAGATTATACATTAAGCGATGCATCAAATCAGGCATTTTTGCTTTCTTGATATGTTGTTCATTATGGAAACGCAATGTTAGATCCAAGTTTTCGACCTCGGCAGATGACGGGGTAATTGTCAAAAATCCATAAAATCTCGGTTTGTTTGACTTTTTCAGTTTTTGTCGATTTTCACCCATAAGGGCTGAGATTTCCTTAATTTTTGAAAATTATCCGGTCGTCTGTCGAGTTCCAAAACTTAAATTTAACATATCTCTTTCATCATAAATAACATAACAAAAAGCAATGCCTGATTTGATGCAGCGTTCACCCGCCATTTCATGTTTAATTTGACTGACTTACTTATAAATAAATTAGGCTCAAAGTTGAGAAGATAATCATTTCGATATTAAAGTTTTTTCCTTTAAGTTTTCCATTATTGATTATTGTTTGATTTAAATCCTGAAAGTCCTCCAGGAAACCTTATTGAAGTGAAATTCAAATCAATGTCCAATTAAAACCAGTTGAAATCAGTCAAAACCGTTGAGAACATCAATACCTTGATGATAAAATCGTTGATCTGAATGATGATAATATCGTTAACTGATTAACAGATTATTAATAGCTCATAATTAACAGCTTGAATGTCATCCGAAGTAAATTCGGTGCACCAAATCCAAAACATGTTTCAAATAAGCAACTTTTAGGAGTTAGGTATTTTTGGGACGTAGACGTCTCCGTTGTAGATTGTGGGCTTACTGTAGTGTTTGAAACCGTTACATACTATTAGAAATGAGAAAGAGCAATATATTACCAATACATTTCTTTAACGTCGACCCCAATAGCAAACTTCCTCCCCCTTTGATTGCTAATGTTTAAATCCAGTCACGGAGAAGCATCGAAAGAAAGGTCAAATTAGATTGATATATAAAAAACCGAACGCGGGATATGGTCTGATACCTACTAACATTATGATCTCATATATTTTAGCGGTTCCCTTTTCGCTATATACTTTCTGCCGCGGTCGAAATAGAAAATAAATTAATTTAACAACAGTTCGTGTTTAGTCTACATAAAGTAAGATAGATTTAAGGCGCTGTCAGAAACGTGCAAAGTTTTTATTGCATTTTTGTTTTAGGTATTTTTCTATTAGTTACAGATGGCGTGTTAACGCGGAATCAATGATCAAGACTATCTTTATATACGACAGTACAATTTCTTTTTCGGAGATTAGAGATGAAACAATGACTATTGTTACGTTCACTTTTAGTAGTTAACAATTTGAGTATCCTAAATTTATTGTACGTATATTTGACGGATAACATTGATTTTAAACAGTGACTAAGCTGTTTATTTATTTTGTGTTGCGTTTCCAGGTATAGTACCACATTTTTATGTAATTTTGATTTTTTTACATATATATATATGTATATATATATACACCATCTCTAAATATACAATTTGTACATTAAACCTAGTAATAAGACTATGTGTATTGTTTTTCTTTCCCCCAATACTTACAGAAAATGCCAGAAAGGTACATTTTATACCCCAGTAGTACAATTTGGGGACTAACTGACTTAGTTCCGCATGGTCAGTGGCGTCTACAGGAATTTTATTTTTATATTTATTAAGAGCTGAGGTAGCTTAGGCAAACTTTTATTGCCCACTTTAAATCGCTATTGAATGTATTCCAAGGGGTAATACTATACTCATATCATAGCTTTGTATACATAATATGACATCGATCATATCGGAATACGAGTCATATCGGATATCGAGATGATACTAAACACATTTTTATAGCACTCAAAATACTTACCTTAGGATATCCAAAAAGAAGCAGTTTTGAGATATCTGTATGAAACAGATTAAGAAACAATTTAAAAGAACGCCTTTGTTCGGTGCAACACTAACATCATAGATTAAGTCAATAGATAGTCGTGCATCTACGAGTTGTGCTCAATACGAAGAGAAAAATCTTGCAAGTACAGTACCCATTGAGTAATTCGGGGAATAAGACTTTGTTTACCTAAGGCGCATTTCACTGCATTACAGTCAGTTATTATTTTAATAACTGACATAATTGCAAGAAGTTCTAAATCGAATGAATGATATTTTTTTCTTGATCGGTTGTCTGTTTCCAGAGACTGCTATTAGATTTTCTTAGTTCTCAGATTTTTGAGTTATAATGCCTGCAAATCCGTCTCGACTTAACAGTGTAAACTGTTATTGGTAATTTTACGTTAAAGATAGACATAATAGATTTGGATAATATTCTATTCTTTAATTTATTTATTATCTCAATGTGGTCTGGTGTCCATACCCAAACAGAATCTTTCTTTAACAAGTTTGTTAGCACTGCACTTTTTAGAGCTTAATTAGGTATAAATTTCCTCAAAAATGCAACAAGTCATAAAATTGCCTTAAGTGATTTAATTTGGTTATCAGAAATTTCGTAACCTAAATAAGTAACTTTCTCCATCAGAAATAACGACTGTAATTTTCATATTTAGACCATAAGATTTAATTATATCGAGGATTTTACGTTGAAACATTTCCTTTATAAATTTTTGACAGGCAGAGCTGGGGCATTATAAAGACCAAATGGAACACTTAAGTATTCGTAATGGCCTTCGGGTGTTGAAAATGCGGTCATTTGTATTGATTTTTTGAATCCTTGGGTACTCGGTGACGCGCTGACGCCAAATCGAGTAAGGTAAAGTATTTGTAACTGCCTAAATTGTCAATTATTTCTTTAATACGTGGCATTGGAAATATATTTCTCACGGTTATTTGGTTTAACGCACGATAATCAATTACTTGTCTGTTGTATTGATTATTTTTATTGACTAGTAATGCAGGACTGGCATAGGGTGATATACTTTCCCTAATAATATTTGCATCTAACAATTCTTTAATAATTCCTATCAAAATTGTTGTATTTTTTTCCGCTACCCTGTATGCTCGATGAGTGACAAGTTTATTGCTAGTTAATTCGATCGTTCCCTAACAGAGTTAGCTTTGCCGAGGTTGTTTAAATTTTGAAAAATACAACATGCATAATCTGTTAATATTTTGTTAAGAGGTTGCGTCTCAGACGTCGACAACGTGCCATGAGCTAATGTTCGATCCAGTGCGGCATTTCGCCCTTGTACTGAAACGTTAGTTTGTCATAAATGCTACAATAAGCTACGTTTATATTTTCAGTGACGTCACGGTATTGATATCAGAGCATAATGATTCACTGTTTATTACGTAAACTTTTGTTTTAATTTTTAAACCATATATATCGGTAATCGCCTCGGCAAATTGTGTAAAACGACCGCTCAAAAACGACCGCTCGCTTTGATGTCTTGCTAAGTTTTAAAACTAAGATCTTTTTAAAAATTACTCAAGAAAATATAGCTTAAGTAATAATTGACGGATTTTCAATTTCAATAAGATAAACTACTCACAAAAACATCTTATTTACGAAAAAAAATACACACACTTTTAAGAGAAGAAAAGGTACATGGAAGTGTACAGCCACCGAAACCAAAAAGCGGTCGAAATAAGATTGTAGTGGACGATGATGCAAAAAATGCGATACGTAGAACGGTCCACGGTTTCTTTAGAAATAACGAATTGCCCACTTTAGATAAGGTGCTGCAAGGTATAAGTGAAAATGATATTATACCTAAAATATGCAGGAGTAATCTGGCAAAAATTTTGAAAGACATGAATTTTAAGTATGGAAAAGTAGACAGAAAAAGTATTCTCATAGAAAGATATGAAATAGTTGCTTGGCGGATGGATTATCTTCGAAAAATAAAAAAGTTTCGAAACGAGGGGCGGAAAATTTTTTACACTGACGAAACGTGGGTCAACGAAGGACATACTATGAAGATACCACGAGGAAATGAATTCCGAAGTATATGAGAAATGGTTTGCCGGCGTACTTAAGCATATGGCTACTGGCGAACCACCCACTGAAAAATGGTAACGCGCTGAAAGCAATACTTCATGAGTGGTGTGGAAACTTGCATTCAATATCAGCTGTAGTGTTGAAAATCTACATATAAAAACCTGCTACTTTAACCCCCTGTAAGTAGTTTAACCCCTTGTAAGTAGGTACCTATTGTTCATTGACTTTATTTTTATGTAGGTACTTACCATCCTAGATCACCTTCTACTTTCACCCCCCTAAGAAAAAAAAATCTCTACGCCAATGAAAAACATTGTGTAGGTCAGGGTTGCCGGTCGTTGAACTATACATACATATTGTACGCCGTATAGTATACCTTATTCCTGCAATCCGTGCGTAAGTGTGTCTCGTTTTTCTCTATTATTTATTATTGGTCCCGCTCTGTTTACATTATATTCCTTCTTATTTGTTACTAGAGAAAATAAGTATTAATAATGGAAATAAATTTTAGTACATGTTTAGTGTGCCAAAAACCAAAAACCCCTCTGATATAAGGACAAAGTGCTGCCTCGTGACGTCACCATCCGGAGGCCTACGAGATACTTATGTTATTACGGGCTTTATGTAGTTATTTAGGTAGGTATGTCTGAAACCGTTTTAATGTAGTTTTGGAGATCAAAAAAAGATCAAACTAAACAAGGATATTACGGCATAAATCTATGGGAGTCTATGGAAAACACAGGTAAAGAATAATTTAAATGGTTAACTGTTAACTGTTTCGAAATACAGTCAAGATTAGATGTGTCTAATTATTAGAGTATAGATGGTTAATTGTTTTAAGAAAACTGACAAGTAATTCGTGATTAATTTTAGACACAGAAGCAATATGAACAACTTCTTTAAAATTTGAACAAATGCTAGTACTTAATCATAAATGTATACGCAGATGTCGCTAACGAATCGTTATTATTTATTGCAGCTCCTACAACATTACCACCTTTATAATCTAAATATGGATCAATGTGAATTTTATCCATTAGTAAACTAACATATTTGTCTTGGTCTTTTAAATATTTAAAGATTTTTTGTGCATATGTTAAAAAAGTTTTCTTCTCGTCAATATGAGGATCAGTTAGAAAACCATTACAGACTCCTTTGATTGTTTCGGGATGAGGCAAAATGATAGGTCCACGATTTCGTAAATATCTATATGCATGAGGACTAATTGTATATAAAATTGAGGAAAAAACCATAGTGGTAGTGGAATATCTATAACGTTCTTTTGATAATGTTCGCAATTTAAGTTGATAAGAAATAAATTCAATTCCTTGTGAAACATTTTCGTCTTCTATTTTTAAGTTTTTAAGTACATTGGACATAAAGTGCACAACCTGGTTAAGCTTTGACATGTCTGTATATATGTCTGAAAATGTATTTCATGTAATTCTGTAAGTTTTTCGTCTTTGCTTTTTCGATACGATATTTTTTTTGACAAGTATTTGGGACAGTTCGGAAATTTACTTGGCACGCTAGTTTCTTTTAACCGGGGTAAAACTAAAATAACTGAAACGATCTCACCAGTTTTTGTATCCTGTTGGGAAATTTTGTAAATAAAATCTTCCTTTTCGAAGTGGCACTCACACACTCGTGAGTTGTCACTCGGCACAAAACTTTCACGTGGAATTGCAGAGAGCCAATTTCTGCGATACTCTTCGTCTCTGGGAAAACGAAACACCCGAACTTTTCTACTGGTTTCGTAATTTCCTGTACAACCGGGAACACAACACTTTTGGGGCATTATGATATAATACCGCAACAAATAAACCGTTAAAAAAGATCAAGAATCGATTAGGAACTAGGCAAGCGCGTGTGCAACGTGCAATAAGATTAACCTCTCTAGAGGTGTTATTGCCGGCCCGTGGCGGCGTCCTATACTAAAACCCAAAACAAAACATCGTTAACAGGGTTGCCAAATTACAATTGACACGAGAGTTATTAGTTGCTTGCTTCTTAATGACTTTTTGCGGCCAATTTGATTTGATAATTGACTAATGAGAAAGCTACTTTATTTTGTTTACATTCTAAATACAGTACAACATATAGGCAGAGAAGCGTCGCACTGGAATACATTCTGGCATCGCCGCTTCGACCGACCTAGGCAAGCCTGTTGAATTAGCTTAGAGAGTATATTAGCCTCCATCTGGGTTAAGCCCCCAGAGCGTGACGTCACCATGATATTTAAAGTAAGCACTTTGTCCTTATTAGAGGGGTTATTGCAAAAACGGGTTGTAAAAAGTCGAGACATACTAGTAACAAAAGACTCATTGTTTAAGATTAAACCGGCAGTGGAACAGAGACTACGATTTGGTGATAAAAATATGTTTCTTCAAAAACTACAAAAACTGTTTAGTGATTATGAAATACATGACATTCTTGCAAAAAAATTTCTTATCATAGACCTTGTTACTCGGAACTTACAAACAAAACAAACATAAAAAGACTTGAAAAAAAATGTAATATTTTATCCTTAAATAATTCTACCTCAAAAGACATGTTGCGACCTGTTAAAAGTATTTTTAGTACTGAAATGTGTGTTCTTCGTCGGGAAGTAAGAAATGAAAAAATATATAATATTATATCAGAAAGCTTGTCGAAAAAATTAAAACAAATAGGATTGGGCACAACTAAGGTAAACTTAAAACAAAGACCAATATTACTTACGACAAGTGACGATCCATTAGCAGCTGTAGCCTTTGATATGAAGTGTCATTTAAGCTGTTTTATAAAACAGGAAAGAAGTATAATAGCTGAGAGCTCTAAAATATCTACTGCAGATATAACAGTAAGTAGCGCTGACATTGTTAACGCAGATTTAATTAGTTATGTCAAAAATAAACTCGTAGAAAACGAGGAAGCGTGTGAAGTTTTAGACATGGATGAAATTCAAAATATTTATGTTGAAATGTTAGAAAAATCAGAAATTGATTTGCAGACATAAAAAATATAAACCTTTATTAAAAAACTCTATGGAAAATATAGCAAATATCGTTTTTCAAACACCAAAGTAAAAAACCGACCCGGAGAAAGTTTTACAAAAAACAACGGAAATTTGGAAAATAAATGAGGCGGCCATGATAATTCGTGATGAAATAAAGTCAAACACAAAATGAACATTTCAAGGAGACTTTGATGACTATGTAAATCCACCGATGTTCTACCTTATAAGATTAGTATTGTTTGGAAGTAAAAATGGTGGTCTCTCTGGTAATCGAGAACAAAAGAAATCTGCATCAGTGTTATGTCAGAATGTAAATCAAGCATTTTGTAGCGATAAATAGTCAAAAAATATGGCCTCCGACTGCAGAAAATCTATTGAAACACAATTAGCTGTAGTCTTAGCATTGAATGTACATACAAATTTTAGAACTAAACTAATGATAGACACTTTGTACAAATTAAATCTTATATATAATCTATTTTTTGATAATCTATTGCTTATTAAAAAGTTTTGCGAATAGAAAATTCTCTGAAACATTCATTGTATACAAGAGTTCAAGAAATTGAAATAGATGTATGCCCACCAAATTGGCTCAGCAAAAATCAATTTTTGTGGATTTCTGTCCACAATATAGATTTCTTGGAAGCCACTCCTAGCGGCATGGATACATTACACGGAACTGTTACTGCTATAATTCAACAAAAATTAGTTGAGAAAAATCTCACTTTAAGTAAACTTGTTTTGTACAGAAGCATATAAAATAACCTCGTTTTGCTAGATGCCTGTGGGTGGAGAAAAGGTCAGGAATATTTAAAACCAGTTCCCATGCTTAACTTACCTGCCTCAAGAGCTATAATTAACCCTGTCAAATGTTGCTGCAAGAAGGGGTGCGGAACAAATATATGTTCCTGCAAGAAAAATGGAATATGCACTGAAGTCTGCCAGTGTTCTGCAGGAAACTTCTTCTGTAAAAATACTCCAGATTTGGTAACACCATCAGTCATGAACGAATATGATGATGATAGTTAAGAAGGCAATTTAAGTTCGTTACATATATAAGGATATTTACCAAATAGGATAAGACTTTTTCATTCTTATTAAAAATAGTTAATTTCTTTTGATTATCTTTTATTTAAGTCAAGCTATTACAGATTAGGATGATTATTAATAAAAACACGTTTATTTAATTCGCTATTTAAAAAGACAATATTCTTCCACAATACCTGTAGTACACCATGATATTTCAATTTCATAGCACTTTATGGAACCAATAATAAATAACCACTAAATAAACTATATATCGTTCGATTCGGAATTAAATTCTACACATATTTTTGTATAAAGTTTTCCCATATAACTTAGTGTTTTTCAAATAAAAAGGATTGAATAATTTTGGAAAACTTAAATTTTACTTTTTTCTCAAATTCTCAATTAGTCATTAAATATTTTAAACTCAGTATTTATTTTTAAAAACATATTGTTTTTTAAGTATTCTGTTTTTTTTTAAATTGAAGATCGGTCAATTATTACTGAAAATATAATTTTCTTTAAAATCGCTCTATCCGCCATCTTCAATTGTATATTACTGGAGAAATGTCCGTTTTCAAAAATCCCAATCCCAACATGCCATTCGGTACTCCAGTAGAACTATATAATCACAAAATAAAGAGTTTTCAAACTTAGCACGACATCGAAGCCAACGGACCCTATGATACTAGACTATGACGTCTATATCACGTCTAACACGGACTCATCGCTAAGGCAGGCTAATTCTACATTAGCATAACTGTGTTGTAGTATACACTTTAATTGTTTTATAAAAAAAACTGACATGTACAATTTTTATAATTTTTAACATAAGTAATAAAGTTCTACTTCCCTATTGAGGCATATTTCCAACTTACGATAGTTGTTTTCAACGCAAGTCACAACGCATCCATACAAACGTAACGCCGATTTGTCAGATGGGGAATGTATGACGCACTAGAATTAGGTATATAGATACGTTTATCGCCCGGGGAACAAATCTCTTTCTGTTTATTCGTCTTAGAAGAGCGCTTAGGCCCATCGTATGTAAAAAAAAATATTATCTCGGCGTTGGGGAATCGGTTTCACTTGTATGTTGCGAGCGATAAAAACGGGAACTTTGTTTCAGAAGAGAAACAAATGCTTCCTTCTCACGGAAATAATTTAGGGATGAGGATAAAGTTTCTCGCCGTTGCCTCAAAATAATTATTTCCAGATCGTTAGCAATAATTGAGTTGCGGAAAAATGTTTTGTAGAATAGGCAGTATGCACTAACATACGAAATACAAGGAATATGTTGCAATACTTAAGATAGTTATGTAATAAGGATCATAAAAGCAACCACAACGGTACCAGCTGTGAATATTATGAGACGAGGCGTTAGCTGAGCGTACTTAAGTTAACTCCGATATTAAAACGCCAAGGAAAAAACCGTTAAGTAAGTATCTTCCTTAATTTTTTTTTCTATTCGACCGTATTTTTTATTTACAGCTATTTATGGTAAATTGTACATTGGGGCGTTGCATATTGATTATAATTAACGGTGACTGTATTACTACCAATGATGATAAACGAACATCTCCTTTACTCACAGAATTTATTACATTTAAAGTTTATCTCCATTCTAAGTACCTATAGCTATATATAAGTGGGTTCGAATAAACGTCTATGTACAGTATTTACATAGGCAGAGAATTATTGAAATTTTTAAAGTATTGTTTACAGTTTCATTAATACGTCATTTAATAAATATTTACAATTAAAATGTAATGATAATAAAATACAAAGCCATAAAAACGTTAAAGTAAAAGAAGTGTTGTTTTACGTAAAACGAGAAATCCAGAAAAATTAAAACTGAGTGTATACATATTACAAAGTAAAAATTTAGTACCTACTTCTTAAAAAATTTCCTATCGAGTTTCGAGACTGCAAAGTAAGAAAATTATACATATTTAACAGTTACCAAATTTTAAAAATTTCTGACATTTTTCGATTCCACTAGGAGTAGTTTCCACAAACACCAAAACACTTTCACTTCGCTCGACGCGCGTTTCGCCAACCAAGTTGGCATCATCCGGAGACGATTAAAAACTAATCTCAAACTAAAAATCTACCCTATTTATACTATTTATGGTGAAATCATTAGTCACGCTTCAATGGTTAGTTGCTAAGCAACGCGTAAAGCGGGCTATACGGTATAGGTCCCTTGTCGCTATTCATACTACTTTTACATTTTACAATTTCTATGCTCTCAAATGCATCCAACTGTCTATTATTGGTCACATTTCTTAACTAACCTTAAATTACTAATATCTATTCTATGATTGTTGTCAAAAACATGTTGTGCAACACTAGACTTATCTGTTCTTCCATATTTTAGATGAGCCATATGCTCTTTAAATCTCAACCAGTCCAACATATTTTCGATCACAATCATTACAACTAATTTCGTAAATCCCAGACCTTTCATTTGGTACAATTTTATCCTTTGGATTGTCTAAAAGTACAGGATGGATACATATTTTGGAGTCTATATCCTTTTGAAAGATCGTAGAATTACGAAGAGTGTCCTTAAATTTACGCTTCCAAATTAGTTTTTCAACTATATCTCTAGGATAACCATTACTCACAGCTATATCTTTAATTAATACTTTTTCTTTTTCAAACCTCTCATTACTGAGAGGGAAACTTAGTAAACGATGGACAAGAAAAATTAAAACTTGCCATTTTATGTTGATAGCAGTGGTGAGAGTCAATAGGGATATATCTGATCGTACTGGTATCTTTTCTATATATATATATATATATCAAATTCTAACCTATTGTCACCATTTTTAATTACTAATACATCTAAAAATGGAAGTTTTCCATTATTTACTAGTTCATATGTAAACTTTACAGAAGTGAAACGACTATTTAATTTGGAAATGAAGTTTTCTACATCCGCAATCTTAGTGTCAAACACGGCAAAAATGTCATCCACATACCACAGCCAAATCCTAGGAAAATACTCGAATTCTTCTTTTGCTTCAGTTTCAAATCAACTCATGAAGACATCAGCAATGAAAGGCGATAAACAGTTACCCATTGCGGTTCCTTCATGTTGTTCATAGAACTTGTCATTGAAACGGAAGCAATTTTGTTTCATGCATAGTTTTGTAAGGTTTATATATTCTTCTATTACTTCTTTTCTATAGTTGTTTAATTCGAGTAAATCCTCAAGATAGTCCAAGGTCTGTGGAATTGGTACACTCGGAAATAATGAACAAACATCAAAGGAAATCAAAATTTCACCCACTTGCAATTGAATATTCTTGACCTTATCAATGAAATCATTCGAATTTTTAACTAAAAAACTAGGCTGTGCAATGGGCAAACTTTCAAATTCCTTAGTCAACCATTTTGATAAGTGGTAAGTCCGAGATACAATAGACGATACTATTGGACGCACCGACTTTCCTGGCTTATGAATTTTTGGTAGACAATACAATCTAGGTACAGTTATAGGGTTAGATACACGTAACCTATTCTTAACAGGTGGAGTAATAAGGTTGTTACATGATTTGAGGACATTTTATTTCAGTGGTCATTCGTGGTAAAGGGTTTCTAACAAGTTCTTTATAAGGACCATTACTGATTAGGTTGTTTACCCGTTCATAATAGTCCTCTTTATCCAAAATAACAACCTTATTACCTTTATCTGCTTTTAAATAAAAACAGTCTTTCTCGCGCAATATTTTGATAATCTTTCTAGGATTATTTGAGCATGACTTTCTATTGTCTACGATATTCATTATATTTTTAGAAATTTGGTTCCTGCAAGCTACTCTAACGAGACCCTTGGATGAATCAGGCAGATATTGAATTGAACTTTCAATCCCTGCCACGACATCATCCAAAATCTCATCAGAAGGGGCTACAGCAAAGTTTAAACCCTTGTTTAGAAGGTTCTTCTTTATCAAAAGAGTGTGACGAGTGATTTTCCACAATGTTAACGACCTTTTGAGGAACATTTTTTTGGGACATTAGTAGCCAATTTTTTATTTTTTTTTTTGTGAAGACATGTTTTTGATAAATTTCGCGTTGATTGATAAAAACATGTTCCTCTGAAATTCGCACCATTGTTCATATTCTAAATTATTTAACTTAAAAGTAAGCTTCTTGTAAAGATCATATGCTTGTATTTCAAACATACTCCGTTTACTGTACATATAATTGATTTCTAAATCCAGCCATTTTTGTTTTGCAAATAAAGCAACCTTATTTGAAATATTCGAACAATTCGGAATTTTAACTTGAATGAAACTCGGAAAACTAACATAATGACGTTTACAGGATTTTAGAAACCAAATATCAGAACCTATTAACATAATTTCAGTACTGTACTTACGATAGATTCATTTCCGTTGACCGTGAAGTCATCTTACTACTGGATAGGGCTGGAACCTTTGATGTAACTATAACACTCGGAGTAGTTTCCACAAACACCAAAACACTTTCACTTCGCTCGACGTACGTTTCGCCAACCAAGTTGGCATCATCCGGAGACGATTAAAAACTCGAAAATATGTTGGACAAACGAGACGATCAATTAACACCAGATTTGAAGAGCATATGGTTCATATAAAATACTAAAAAAAGTTTATGTGGAAAGAAAATATAGAACTTATAAGCATGATGTTGAATATTTGCACATTTGAATATTTCTTAAATATAAATTAATGATGCATTAATATGCATCATGGTACCTGCGTTGCAGGACGCTGCTTATCACAAGACATATAATGGGTATGGGTAGTAGCAACTGGCCGCTAGAGGGATCTGGCTAATCTGATATCCCTCGCCTACACTCAACTGCTTGGTCTGCAACTATTTTTAGTCATTCATTATTTCCTCTACCTACGGTGTACTGATGAGACCCGATAGCTCGAAACTCGTCTGCACCTGGTGGAGGTATTGGTGAATGATCATAGCTATCATATCGGATTTGCAGGTCTAATTCAATACAGGAAGTAGTATTAGCTCTCTGAGTAGTTGTTACTTGCAAATCCATTCAGTATGCATTAGTATAGTTATTTACATTAGAAGCTGCGAAAGCTTGCTTTTAGGTGCGAGGTGAGATTTTAATTTTGCATCACCTGCTTAGAAAAAAAAAATGTTTGTGGTGGAGTGCAATAGACAGAGATGCGCTCGAACAGTGGTGAGTTTAAGCTGACGCCGATTGTACAAGAGACAGGCAATTGAGTATGACCTACCAGCTGACGGGAGCGATATAACCATATACCTAATAAAAATGTGGGACGCGTTTTATATGGGATGATGTAATATTGTGCCTTGCATTCGTAAACAAAATATGTTCATGCCCGAAGCTTAATGCCCCCATATTCGCAACTTACGGCTGTATGTGTTGTCTTAGCCTCTCGCGTTGATACCTCATTGTGTAGATCCCCGGTTTCCAAATGGATGAGGCTGATATCTCCTACGGACGTGATCGGAATTGAGCGGACCAAATCTAATAAAATACACTAGAGCCAGAGGTCTTGTCAGTTTTCAAGATATGTCCTGAATATAATGTATTCCCCAAATAAATTCGGAGCGGAATTTTCTAGTTGCCGACAGTAGTCTGTTTACGTTGCCACTCCTGAAAGAAATTGCTCTGGGATTTCCCGTGCGGGGTGAAATTGTGTGCATTTTTTAGAGATATAAAAGTTTCTGGGAATACGCAAACATAAGCGAGGCGCAATAATTTTCGAATAAAATCAGTCAGTGTCAAAATATTTAATAGTAGGGGAGAGCGGGGTTGGTTGTGCCATTTTTAAGTTATGAATTTTCGATCAGTTAACTAAAGGGTACGCAGATTTTTTAATAAAAGATCATGTTATGGTTGGGTTTCGGCTATTTATTGAAAAAATAACAAAAATAACAAAAACAATATACACGTAAATAAACCTATATTTATCAATTCATGTGAAGTGTAACAACCTTCCCCCATTTGGGGTTGGTTGATACACTGACTGGCGTAATATGTGACAAATAAAACAAACTTAAATGTATTGTACTGAAGAACATGTTAATTAAGTTCATCATCCGAATCACAATGCTGACATACAAAAAATGAGTTTTCACCATCAGCCGAACACGCCACATGTGCCCAATTATCACATTTGGTACACTTTACCAAGTTCCTTTTCATACCCTTATTCTTCGCATTTGTTCTTAACAATTCTTCTTTTCTTTTCTGGTCTTCAGTTTCAAGTTCCTTTATATTAGGAGTATCTCTCTAGATAGTTGCCTTTCGGCGTTTCCGTCCTCTCGTTGTGGTTTTGCATTCCTCAGCTTTTGGAGTCGATCGTATATCGGAGGGGTAATAATATGTCTGATCAACCCCTGGCCCTGGTACATTAGTTTTGTACGTTGTAATTCTTCTTGGAGAAACTTCTTTGTCCTTTAATGACTGGAGTATTTATTTTATTACTTTCCCAGGAAATATGCATCTTAACGTTGTTCTTTTTTGCATATTCATAGGCTAAAAGTCGGAGTTCTTACGTCGACAGCCCGAGATACATTTTTGATTGTTCAATTAAATAATCTGCTAAGTGATTTTCCATTACATCAGAGAATACTTGTCTATTACGTACGTAACCAACGTGTCGTGAATGTTCAGGACCTAAAAATGAATGATTAAAAAGCAAATCATGGATCACATAGTGTATTTTACCATTTTGTGTTATTCTATTGCAATATCTTTGCAAAGTCATCCGGTTAATACTGAAATCAGAAGCAACACTACGAAAGCTTCTCTTGTTTTCTATTACTTCGGCAGCAGCTCTACCATATATATCTTGAGGTGTAATCCCCCTTGAGGTTTTCTTTTTGTATTTCCTCATTATGTCGATCTTAAATAGAACTGTTTACAAAAATATAAGAACCAAGTATGAGGCAGGTTGTGATACTGTCACATTGTGCCCCAAAGCCCTTGTCACAACCTGTCCCAGTCACTCCCGTTGAGAATAAATATTACTGGATACCTAATCCCAAATTATTATTTTCTTAATACTCCACAAAATGAAAGCTATTAATAACATTAATTACCAGTGTAAGTTCCAAATTTGTAGAAGAATTACTTTAGAAGGTATAAATACTTACATCCAAAATTAAAATTTTACTTTTGGGTATGAAAAACACACTTGTCTGCGTAACTTGAACACAGTTCACCCGATTACAACTCAACCACAAATGAACATGGCTGCTTATTAGCCGGTAGCAACAGCATGTGTTCGAACGCACTGCCATCTATAGGTCTGTAGAAAAATCTATTGTCACAACCTGCCCCTGTCACAACCAACCCCGCCTTCCCCTAATGTAACCAAAATTACATTTCTGTGAAAGTAACAGAAAATCGGACTTCTTGTCGAGCGGAATGCGATGCCAACGTACTTTTTTTTCATTCATTATATACCTCATGGACTATCTATTTTAGTATTTGTCATTCAAATAATTATTGTGATGTCTGTTGATGAAGACCACCTCTCAAAACTAAGAAAATCCCTCGTGTGCAAAATTGGGGAGTACCCGATTACATTACTTGAAACAGAAAACCCGTCCGCTGTTCCAACAAGAAACAATAAGAGCCGCCAGCGTCAAATATAAAACGACTATGCATATCGATATTCCAATGCAAGTCAATGGAATCGGAAATTAGAATAAGGTCGCTCACCGGTATCAATTGCCGTGACGGTAGGAAATAAAGTTTTTAGTTGTATTAAGTAGTAGCACAGAAGATGTAAACGAGTCATTCAGGGTTTTTTTATCAATGGCTAACTAAGCATAGTTAAACTGGCAATGACTACACACTAACGAAACGGAGACCCGGACTAGGAAACACTTTGATATGTATGTACTGTATGTAACATCGAAATATGAGACAAAAAAAAATTTCAAAGGATACCCACAATTGACGCGATGGCAGATCGGGGTAGGATAAATTTTCTTACAGCAAGCTTCATTCAACAAGTTATTATGTTTTGATAGCATACTAATAACTAATCACTTTTAATATAAAACCCATCAAAATAATACACTAAATTAGAGAATAACCGTATTGCTTCTAATTCAAGAATTATTGTTGACTCCACTACCACAAAACGTTCGATGGTATTAGGCAATTTAGGCATCCAATGAATGCCAATGATGCCGATGTTACACGGCCGAGGAGAGGAACGTGTAAAATGGATCCGTAATATTTTAATGGGAAACATTCTTATTCTGCATCACATTCACCATCCAACTGTTTTATGATATGACGAAAGGTATATAAGTGTGATCAATATTTTGTTATACCACATTATAATGTCATAATGTGATGGGCGATGTAACTATATAAAATCATTTGTTTTTCCTTAAATTTCTGGAAATCGGTTATACTCGACAACGCTGTTAAAAATGCGGTAGCACGTGTGAAGAGATCGATATAATGAGGTTTTTTTGCTCGGGTTTTTATGTCTCATATCTCGATGTTGCAAACTATAGGTATATCAATAAAGGTTCGTTTAAAATGCAGAAGCAATGTCATTTTTTGGAGGTTTTTGGAGTCACACGACGCGACACTTCGATGCCATGATATAACAAAAATAAAAATGGCCTTATCAGCAGCTGAATTAATGGGAAATACACGAAAAGAGTCAAACATAGGGTTGCCAGAAATATGGAAGATATGGACAGATAAATAGCAGATAAAAATAGCTGTGTAAAAAAAATACGCGTGCAGAACAGTACACGTGATAGAAGTGAATACTTGAGCGAGAGGGAGAGAGAGAGGGATAGAGAGAGAGAGGGGGGGGAGAGAGTTGTATTTTACATATTCCAGGTATATGGAAATAATAAGATGTGGTATACAAATTTAATATTTAATTTGTTTCTTAATTTGTACATTATCTTCAATTGGGGCAGGTATAGATGTAGCGTATATTATGGCTTTATATCGCTTTATGTCGATATAGCGGATATTTGGTAACTGAAGTGTGAAACATATGTTCGTGATTCTATGCTCCCTCATATCTGTCATATGCTTTATCTCACTTGCAAGACGAAAATTTTATAAACTGTGTCGTGACGCTACCTTGAAAAATCAGTCTCATGCGGCCAAAGAAGTATTCACTTCTTTGATATGAGGTATTCAAAGAAGCTTTCGAATCGGATCCAAATGGATGGATCCGATTCGAAAGCCCAATCCAGATATATCCAGCAGGCTATGCATAAATAATATTGTATTCTGGTTAATCCCGATTCTGTCACGATCGTTTATAAACTATATCAAAATTGCTTTCCGCTTTAGAACACTTATGGGGGATCGTTGTCCAAGTCAAAGCTGCATTCGATATCTATGTTTCTCTCTCTCCCTCATATCTGTCATATGCTTTATCTCACTTGCGAGACGAAAATGTTATAATATGTGTCGTGACGCGACCTTGAAAAAATCACTCGCATGCGGCAAAAGAAGTATTCACTTCAAAAATACAACGATTCCCGTCCCGTATTTGGTTCTCTATATAGCCCATATTTCCCATTAGATTCAGCATTTACGTATCAATCTTGGCAATGGAACCCAATACATAATAGTACAGATAGGCTAAGCATATTAGGAAAAGGAAAGGCAAAGGCAAAAGGGAAAGTTTCTCCATGGTCGTAACTTTCTCATGATTTATGTTTTTTGGGCATGAATCTGAACTTCTCTGACAGAAATTTTTCCCGAAACCCCTTTTACTTGCAAAAAAATTAAAAATTTTGGCACCTTTCAAAATCAAAGATCAGATTCTTGCTCAGCGACCAAAAAAACATGAAGGGTGAGAAAATTACAACTATGGCAATAACTTTCCCCATTTTTCCTAATATAGCTAACCTAAGAGGCAGACCACGGAGCAGATGAGAAGGGGGAAGAAGAAGAAGCAGGAAGGAGAAGATATGGGAGATATGAAGATAGTAGTGGAGAAAAAAATGACCAATGAAACTATTATAAAAGTGTAATAAAGTGCAAAATATTATGTATTGTGTAATAGATAAAATTGTATAAATATGTATTGTGTAATAGATATTGTGTAATAGATAAAGTAAGTTTGTTTTTGTTTTGTCAATGTACTTCCATAGGGAGGTATAACATTCATTGCGAACCATCTTCTTATTCCAAAATTTAATATTATAACAAGTTTCAGAGGCAACAATATCATAATTTATTAATATAAATAAATTTTATATTTTAAAGTAACATAAAAGCAGGATACAAGTCTATTTTTAATACTCCTTAGAGACCAAAAGTTCCAATTTCATGCCTTCGTATGCAAAATTAATGTTAATTAATAATTTAAAATTTCAATATATTTCAATATATGTGATAGCAAATAATTTTGATAAATAGTAAAATCAAAAGTATTCACTAACATTGTGGACTGGCGCCCATATATATTACAAGGTCTGCGGTATATATAACCAAAAGAAGTAAGTACATATCCATTTTATTCGATCTCTAAACATAGTAAGTCTATATTTAGAAATGTCTATATTAACAGCAAAATTTTAAAATCTTAAGTTAAAATAACAAATTTACCATAAAAATTCATAACATAAAACATTAACAATTGTCACACCAACGTGGGCAACATAAATATTAGTCATCATACTAAAATAAAACATCACATTATAAAATCATATAAAAATAATGTCTTACACAATTTACAAACCAACGAGGGTCTATTCGATATTAATTTATTATTAAATTAAATTATAAATTTATTAAATTAAATTATCTTTCCCAAATTGGCGCCCAACGTGGGGCTATTAAATTATATAAATTATTAAATTACATAAAAATCTATAATCTATAACAATATGTACTAATATACTAATTATACTTGAATATTTCCCCAAGATACACATTTTACCCCAATATTCCAAAGATAATAGTCATCCCCCATAATCCCGAGATACACATTTTCAATCGCTGCGAACTATAAATGGCTACATGAATTAGCCATTTTGAAATGCATCATCAATTCTTTGTTCGTAGTAACTTCACAGACGAAACATTAGATTGAAAAAAATATTTTCTCCATGTCTTAGTAGTTCGAAAACTACATTATTGTTCGTTGTTACATCCATTAGAAAAACAAAACATTATTATATTACTTTCTGAAAGAACCGGAAGTTACAAACCATGTATTTTTACGCCAAAAGTTGCGTCGCTAAACTTTATATTTATGTCAGTCAAATTTTAGCTTTCGTCTTACAAAAAGTAAGAAAGAGCATGTATGGTTACATCATATTTAATATAGTTACAGTTAAATATATCTATTGAAAAAATATATAAATAAATAAATATTCCGAGATATCCAAGTATTAAATCTTTATTAGTAGACAATAGTTTAACATGTTATTCAGGTTTTTGTATAAATGGGTGCCTAAGTATAGTAATTATCCCGACAATGAATGCATGTTAATGAGGCGCAGGGCCGAACTACGAAAAATTTAGGAATGCATTTTGAGAACTTAAGGAGTTTAAGTAGTTACCTACCTGCTAAGACTACTTCCATCAACATTCTATTTCGTACTGAGTTTTAAAATTATTTAATTTCATACAAAAATGCATCCAATTCTATTGCACTTAAATCTTACTACGAAACTTGAAATATATCTTAAAATATGCACTAACATTCATCGCATTACGACACAATAACTAGAGTGGTGGTTCCAAAGTCAAAAACTCCTTGCTGATAATCAATTTGGTTTTAAAACAGGGTTTGGGACATCTGATGCATTATCTACATTTGTAATAGATATTTAGAATAATTTCTCACGTAACAATTACCTGGCTGCTCTATTTCTATATATTCAGGATGCATATGACTCTGTTAACCTCCATATTTTAATAAGAAAGATCATACACAATTTTCAAACCCCAGTAAATGTTGCAAAAGCCATAGTTTACCTTTTTAAGGGTAGAAGAGTTTTTATTAGAGGTTCTAATAACCAGTTAATTGGACCCCGTTACGATACTACTGGTCTCCCACAGGGAGCACAGGGTATTGAGCCCAATACTGCTAATCTTTATACTTCCGACATAAAGGAAATCCGTAATCCTCAGTTTAGCATAGTACAATATGCTGATGATTCTTGTGGATATCAGGAACACAAAAATTATACCGATGCTATTGAATCCCTATCTGCATCTAGTAAAAACCTTGGAATATGACCCGCCCCAAAATGGATTTGATTTATCGACAAATAAGTCAACAGTTTGTATTTTTTTCAGACATAACTACCCAAATGTTACCAACAACCACTACCAACTACCCAACTTCATAGACCTCGGGGAACACAGACTTCCCGTCCAAACACATGTTAAATACCTGGGAGCTGTTTTGGAAAAGAAGCTCAAGTGAAACTTCCGTATTGAGGAGCTGATAAATCGCTGCAATAAAAGTTTAAACTTTTTAAAAATGTCTACAAGAACTTGGTGGGGAGCAGACGTTCATATTGCTCTGCTCGTTTACATCATACATTAAGTCAATTTATTAAGTCAATTAAGTTAGTTTAAGTCATACATTAGGTCAATTTTAGACTATGGATATACACTTTATGGCTCTGTATGTAATTAATTTTTAAAACGTCTAGATATTTTTCAAAATGCCGCACTCCGCATTTGTCTGGGGGCTATGAGATCCACTCCAATTCATCCTTTACATGGCTCGAAACCTAATTTGGGGGCCGGTTGTGCATATTATATTGAACTCCATTGAACAAGCAAGTAAAATCAAACTTCCAGAAAATTCATTCTACTTCACTGCTGAAGCTACAGACATTTACGAGACTCAAATTTTTTCAGTTAAGTAATGAAAACACCACTGTGTCTGATTTTTGTCTGATTCCTGATCTGATATCTTTGTTTGCTGATATTTTTGTTTGTGAATTTTGTCTGATTCCTTATCAGTTCTTACCACACTAAAAAACTACACCACAGTTGACATCAAGACCAACTCGTATACTCTCCGAATAAAAATAATGCTACACATGATTTTAACCAGTCGAAAAGAGATTCATTTTGTGTGGGTAAAAGCCCACATGGCCATCGTTGATTCCTTAGCCAAGGAAACTATAACCACTGGCTTCATATCCCAAACAAAAATATGCTTGACCGATGCCTTTTCTATTTTAAAACGTAACATGAGGAGTAGATGGTCAGATCTATGGCAAGAATCTTGTCACTCGAACCCTACGAGATATTCTCGCTTCTAATTTCTGACACAAAAATTATATGCCTCAAATTTGCCCTTTGACCTTTTCTTCGACTACGTGAAAAATAAAACAGCAAGTAGTCAATTATTCAACAACCTGATAAGCTGTCAATTACAGTCAACATTCAATATTCTACCTCTACTTGCTACTAATAATAAAGAAATACTTGACTGTATAATTGAATTTTTAAAAGAAACCGTAATCCTGTTATGATACATAACAAAATATGTCGTTTAGAAATGTTATTGTAGATTGTAAATTCGTATCCTTTTTGTTTTCCTTTGTGACAACCTTAATCCATTAGTGGTCCTCTAAAAATGTGTTGTCAAACTAAAAAATATCCTGACAGACCTTAGGACGCGAGTATCCCGTCGACTATCCCGTCTATTCCCGTCGACTATTTTATTTTCATTTTTTTTCTCTTTCTTTCGATGTAGATTAGGATGTAGGTTAGGAGATGTAGGACTCGTATAAGATGTGACAGGCTGTTTGACAAATGGCCTAATGCCAAAAAAACCTTGTGGAGCACCTTATAACCATTGAATCTGTAAAAAAGAAGGGTACTTATCCATTATGTACGGACGGAAGTCGTATTTAATTCTCTACTCAAGTAGAAAATTTCACGGAAGTAATCTAGAACTAAACTTAATTCAATAATAATTTGGTCCTCCTCATATAGTCTCGGAAGTGCCACATGGTAAAATTTTAGGCATCTGACATACTGAAACGAGTAAAGGTTTCTGTAATCCAAAACAAAATTATAAATCTGGTCACAATGAGCTGATGCCGGCTCTGCCCTAGGAATTTCCAATGACCCTGTAATCTGCCTGGGCACTGGTAACAGGTTATCTTCGCGTAGTCGATTCCGAATTACTGATAAATCTCCCTTCAACCACTCGCGTTTTGACTGGGAACATATTACTCGCTAATCCATATTTTTTAGACATTGCACAGAGAGCTGATATAAAAGTGATGTGATACTTTCCCTGCTTGTTCCAACTTTGTTTTGTGGTCGGAGAAGAAGTTCGCAACATCTCCAGTTCTTTAGTTGTCAAGGCGAGTGTTAAGTTTTGAATCCTTCATCATCCTCTACCTGGAACAATGTTAGTAGACATAATTTTAGGTATGTTTACTATTATTTATTTCGATTCAGTTTAATTTAGAAATTATCCATCTTAGTTGTTTTGTTATTTAAAATAATATTAATGCTTATCAAAACAGGTTATACGCGTAATTATAATTGGTTTTTAAGCCAGCAAAATACGTTGTTTAACATGATTTGTTTCGATGAATAAATATATTTTCCTAAATTGCACAGCTTACATATATAATAGCTTCAAATAAGTGAACAAAAAAATGTGGCAAGTATGCAATAATTCGCATGGAGCTGAAAATAGGTACAGACCTTAAATACACCATTACAAATAATATATGACAAATTCCCACCGATCCCACATCTGCTAAAAAAAATTATTGAGGGTCAAAGATCTAAAATATCGGTTTTTATGCATTTTTTTTCGTAAACGGGAACTGTTGGTGTAAAATAGGCGAACGGAGATATGGCGATCAGAATACGTCAGAAATTTTCAAAAGGGATAAAACAACAGTATTTAAATTCTTTGAAAAACGTAATGATTTCATTGATTGAGTAGGTATTTAAAATGAATTACTCTTCTCCACAAGTTATCATTACAAATGTGATTCGCTTTTTTCTTGCTATACAGGGTGTCTCGTAATAACGTGTACAACGGAAGACTACAGACTCCTGGACTCAAAAAATAGATAGAATAAGACTAATTCACCGGTATCCTGAATCACTTGGTTGGGCCGCTAGATGGCCTCGAAGTTTGTTATGAACTGCTATAAAAGTGGCAACTAAAAGAAAAATATTCGACCAAATGGCGCATAGTTACTTAATTATCCAAGTACTTAGGTTGATTAATAAATTATTTATTTAATAAAACATCTCAACTGGAGATGAAAGTGAAATATAAAAAGATGGCGTGGCGTGGCTTTTCACCCTACTCGAAGCCAACGGTGTCATCACGTGGTTTCGGTTGGTCTACAGTTCATATGTAGGAATATTATTCCGTTGTTCTCGCTACTATTTAAAATATTTAAAATAGGGTACTATTATTCAAAATGTTTGCTATATAACGGAATGGAATTTATTTACGTTACAAATGAGGAAAAATCCGCCATCTGGGTGGTTTTATAAATGAAAATAATACGTGACAGCTGTGAAAGCGGATGAAAATTATGAAGTTCATGATTGGGAAACCGAAGCATGGAATGTAATAAAACAGCTTCTTGGCATTTCTAATTCCAATGTAAATATTGGAAACTAAACTTAAATACTCACTATAAAAACTTAAATATTGAATACCTAAAGAATTGGAGCCGAACTTTAAAGACAAGCAAACTAAAAGGTATCACATGTTTACTACTATGGTTGCCATAATGGTTCTGATTGAAAGAAAGAAGAATAATTTGGAAATTTTACAAATTAAAAATCGAATGTCAAGATGGTGAGGAGGTTGGAAAAAGTTGAGAGTTTTGAAGTAAATGTTCCAGTTACTAATTAATTATTTCATTATTTATAGCAGTCTATATTTTTTTTAATCGATTTTTTATGCCTGAATTGACAGTATTAATGACGGCGGCGTCATGATATGTTTGAAGTCAACTAGTCAACTACTAAATGCCTTATTTAGTTCGAGTTTTTTTTAAATATAAACTACTGTGCAAAACTCCGAAGCAACTAAAAAGTCGCTACATAAGTAAAGGGTCATCTTTGGCGTCGTCTCTATTGGCGTCGAATATTGTTCTGCATATTTTTCTTGTTGCATGAAATGGTACAAAATATACAGTACCGGATATAAACTGGTAAGATTTTCCAGGGCTTTGTTTCGTGGTAACAATCCAAGCAGCAGAAGCAGATCAAGTACAGCAAACCGAAGATAAAGATGTTTACTATCCCGCGTTGAACTGGTCAGATACCTTCGATTGGAAGTTGCTGAAGGTAAATATTTAAAAAATCACATCACACCGGTTTATAGGAATCCTCATACGTGCGTATATTTCTAGGAATTCCGTTATTACAATAATTCAAAAGTATGTATTGGTTTATATCATAATCGTAGTCAGGAAATTTTCTCACGAATATTAACTGTGATACAGTTCTGGGTAATATCTGCAATAATCAATAATGATTAAACCGAGTAAACAATAATTTGCTTATTAATAAACACTGTCAACACGTACTTAATATTACTGATTATAATATTAATAAAAAATAAACACTGACAAGTCTTTTTTTTATTAGGAAACTAGATCTTCACAGATCTTCAGATCAAGTTTGAGCTTTAAAACTATTTTTATAGTACCACTAAAAATAACTATAGCTACACTGGTCAGACTGGACTGCTCAATATAATTCTTAATTAAAGAGCATCGAGGTGAATAGCAAATACTTTCAGTTATATACTACCTAAAAGTAATTACTAGCAATCGGGATCATATAGCAAAATTGGTACAATTAAAAAAATTTTAATGTCCAAACCAAACTTTGCCATTAATATTAATTGTTCTTTATTTACTCAGATACTGTAATTGATAATAGTCAATATGCCTTATGAAAATCAGGTAGATGAAGTAAAACATTTATAAACATTAGAAAAAGTACGGGTCCCAACACAGGCCCCTGAGGAGCACCAAATTTAACATCGTTCCATATATGACTTAATTGGAAATTGAATTTCAACTAGTTTAGCCATGTCAAATTTACACAAATTTTTCGTAATGAAAGTGATTTTCTTTCAGGAATTCTCTTCAGAGCCAAAGAATGTAATAATATCACCGATCAGTTTAAAACTGCTACTTGCCTTATTGTATCAAGGATCTAGTGGAGCTACAGCTAGAGAATTTCAAACTGTGATGCAATTCCCAGACAAGACATCAGTTCGGAACCAATATCGCGACGTCCTCACATCCTTGCAGGTAAAATAAATAAGTGTTTCGTTGATGATGGTTTTCACGGCTGCAATTCATTACACGGTGCTTTATTGGGTATTGCTGCGATATTGGTCTCGTGTTAAAATGCTATATCAACAGGGGTGATATTACTACAATTATGTTTTTATTCAATTATGATCTTTCATGTTGAACAGTTAAAAAATATACAGGGACATGACATATCATCAGGACAATAATACTCCAACTCGAAATTTACATGTTCACATGTTTTCAACATTTTTCCGGCGTGAAATATTTTCAAGTTCTGTAATTTGTATTTCCTAGGTCTCTGAAAGGGACGAATACGTCTTGAACATGGGTACCAGGATATTCCTGCATTCTCAGCTGCACCCCAAACAAAAATTCGCCAGCATCGCCAAGGATTTCTTTAAAACCGACATAGAGCTTACGAATTTTCCCGAGGCAAACTCCAGTGACGCGATCAACTCTTGGGTGGAGAAACTCACAAACGGCAGGATATTGGAATTGGTAAAACCTGGTTCGTATTTTTTTGATAGAACATCATTTTAATCGACCCGGCTCGGCTTTGATTTAACTTTCAATTGTCCTTTCAGACGAGTTAAAGGATACCATCATGTTAATCGCCAACGCAGTCTACTTCAAAGGGACGTGGAGTAATCAATTCCCTAAGAACGAAAGCTTCCACGGTGAATTTTACATCACACATAACGATCAGATTCTGTCCATCACGTCACAATACATGACCACTCAAGGCACATACTATTATGTGGAGTCGGAGAATTTAGACGCCAAAGTTTTGAGGCTGCCATACAAAGTAAGCACACCTCTTGCTATTCTTTAACAGTAACTACACTAGTCAAGAATTGGTAAGTAGCAGAGGCATGGCATCTCCTCAAAATTTTAAAATCCAATTTTCCTCCAATTTTCCTCTGGCATAGTACACATTTATGTTTTTTGGGTAATATGATGAATCGATTGTAAAACATTCCACGTGTTGTTTTTAGGGTGGACGTTATTCCATGGTCATCGTACTCCCCAACTCGAAGGGCGGCCTTCCATCTCTCCTGAAAAAGATCCACGTGCATACACTCAAGAGTCTCTTGTACTTAATGGACAAGCGAACGGTGAAAGTTACTCTGCCCAAGTTCAGATTCGACTTCCAGGCAAGGTTAGCCAGTACCCTTAAAAAAGTAAGAACGACACATCTCTTAAGACTTATAATATCTAAAATATTTTCAGTTCGGCTTTACTGAGATGTTCCAAAACACTGCCAGTTTCCCGGGAATAACTAGAGGAAATAACACACTTCTTAGGATGTTAGTAGTGTCCGACGTTCTACAAAAAACGGGAATAGAACTTGACGAGACTGGAACAGTTGCATATGCAGCATCAGGTACATACACGATTACAGTTAGTACTCTTTTAAATATAAGAAATATAAAAAGTATCATAGGACGCCGACAACAGTATTCCATCAGTTGTGTTTGCGCATTCGTTCGTTAATGTGCATATCTTTTCCCGATCGGCAAATCGTGACTTATTAAGTCATTTTATTTCCTGGCCCCGCTGGTCCTTTGCTTGACCTTCCAGATGTATAGCGAAGTGTATTGAGATCGGCGCGTGTGGCGGAAACTGAAAAGAGTTTTTGTATTTCTTATATATCGGAGATGTACTGTACTCGGTTCACGGATTATCTAGTACGGTTGAAATATTTTTCAGGTATCAATATTGGAAATAAAATGTCAGATGTAGACGTATACTTCGAGGCGAAACATCCGTTCATGTTCTTCTTAGAAGAGGAAACTAGTGGGAGCATATTGTTTGCCGGGAAATTAGAAAATCCTCTACAGGAAGACCCGTCACCGCTTGCAGCATTTGAGAAACCGACAATCTAAATATTTCCAATAAACTGTAAATCAATCTGATGAAAATAATAGAAAACCAACTCTATTTGTGCCAAAATATCGAAATTACATCCTCAACAGTAGTTTTGTCATTTTTATCGATTTAACCACGTTTATGTTTAACGATTTAATCGATTCAGCCACGGTTAGGTCCTTCAGTATTTTCCATCCTGGACGGAAAACATCTTACCTTTTATCACGATAGCCATCAGTGATCTAAACTACACACAGGAAACAAAACTTTTTTAATCGGTGCACTAGTATAAAAGTTATAGGACCTTGAACTTAAGCAAAAACTCGAGCGCCACTTATTTTGAAACTAAGTGTAAACACTAAGTAGATTACACAGAAATTCAAACTGTAATAACTTTCCACTTGTAGCTACGTTACCTTTTAAAATGTAGATATTGGATCTCTTTATATATATGCTATGTCCATATCAATATATAATATGTCTCCAACGCACCGAATTATTATCCTGAAATACTCCGCATGCTACCATAACTCCTCTTGAATACACCATTACAACATGTTCAACGTCATCAATAAAGCATGATTAAATATCTACCTCAACAGTGAATACCCTAGAGGCCGGCAATTGGCCATATCAACGTATTATGCTTAATGGGTGAGAGAGATGTTCAGTTAAATGTCATAATAATTACATCTGCTTGATATATTCACAAGTAT
Source organism: Tetropium fuscum (assembly GCA_964058915.1). Lineage (NCBI taxonomy): Eukaryota > Metazoa > Arthropoda > Insecta > Coleoptera > Cerambycidae > Tetropium > Tetropium fuscum. The sequence goes on from CAXKVY010018492.1 coordinate 266,456, forward strand.
AATACACTACAAGGAGCAATAATGATCATCGTTTACCAACAAAGTAGGTGAGAACATGCCTAATGTAGTAAATGTTCGACTGGGATTTTACTTTTTAGAAACCTACTTTCAGAAACAAATGAAAAAACGTTTTGAAAATCTTCCAAATTGATTCAACTTGTTCGGGCGCCAGAAAAAGGAGTTTCTGGCGCCCGAGCAAAATCATTGGATCATAAAATTTTTATTTGGCTTCTCGTGTCGGAGACGCAAAATTTGTCTAAAAATAACTAAAATCTGAAGCAGTTCGAACCGAGATATAGACGTTTTTAAGATTTAATCTCTCATAAGCTCCAACGTAAAATATAATATGTATTGTAAATTTATTAATAGAAAAAATCTGCAAACCTTTTATGAAATATATGATAGAGTTTACACCAATTATCGCAGTTGCTCAGGCAAAGGCGCGTATTGTGAAATTGTATATTGTAAAATCAATTTATGAGCTATAGGAATTATTAATGCTTGTTACACACGCGAACGGAGAGAACTGGCCTGACTAAAAAGAAAATTAATTGACAAAATACTTTACAAAGGTAAAATAAAATACATAAGCCGCAAACTTTCCTCATTTGGCAACAATAAGCGCGGCAGTTTTGGTATTCCCACTGCGGCTGAATATTAACTTATGACACAATGTAATATCATGTAATAATGTCAGGTGGCGGCGGTGGACTTTAGGGCCGGATTGATTAATAGGAGCAGTTTGATTAAGCACGTGACACCGCTTCGGACGTGCCGTAATGCCCTATCCCGAAGGAACGGCTGTTATGGCTCACCTACAGCGAGATTCGTCGGCAGAGCAAAGTGAATTCAGAAGTTGTATAGTCTGTAATGGACTGCGGTCGGGCCGGCCAACGGTGATGCCCCAAGCCACTAATTTCATTTCCACAATATCCGCCCTGCTGTGTTAGGCACTCTGGAACTGATCCCACAGATAGAAATAATAACAAACTATTCAATACAGGGAACTAACAGGAATATACGAATAGAACTTCTTAGTAACAGCTTGAAGTTTATATACTTAAAGTAAATAAACTATATACATATAGTATAGAACTATTGACCAATCCAATGTCCGCAAATGTTTATTAATGTAAGTCTGTAATATATTTATATTACAGGTGACAAATTGTGACAAAATAGAAAGGGAATACATTCAAATCTATAAATTAAAAATTCACACACCTTGCATCCTACGCAAGTGTCTTAGGCGTAGGTTGTGGTTGGCGCCGATTGCGAAACGTACATTAGGAAAACAAATAACAGTCAATAATTCCGTCATTAGTCATTGACATTGTTCGATATGTATTTGAAAAATGAAGATAAAAGATTTGTTTCGATTAAGACAAAACCAACAAAATTATTTAATTGGGAAATGATTAAAATAATACACGTCTTAATAATTGCAAATCAATGATCAGAATGGCTAATAATAGTTTAAACAAAAAAAATTACAATTTTTCGCGCATTTTCCAAGAATGCCAGAAGCCTCCAGAAAGCTTTTTCAAGATGTTCACTTATTTATGTTAAAATTCGTAATTGGCCTATTGTGGAAAATGTAAAAATAATATCTGACATCAACCGTTTCAGAAATACGATACGGTAATCGAAATTTCATTATTTTTTATCCCCTAAGTGAAATAATTTATTAGAAAATGGCGGTACATTTTTCTTAATAAGTATAGTGTTTATTATTAATTTCACTTTCCTACTTCAAGCAGTGACGTAACCATGGGTGTTGTTAAAGGGGTACGCCAATGATGTAATATTTTTGTATATGTTATTTTTCGCAATATTAGTAAGAGAATATCAGAAAGAGTATCTCAGAAATATCTTAATTGTATTGTTTTGAAAAATCAAGGATCTAAGCCTAAGAAGAGTTTTTCTGTGGAGATTTCTCTTCATATGTGTACAACGAGCCACCACACAAATATTATATATATTTATTATTATTTATCCATATCATGTAAAATGTTTAGTTCCTATTTTGCAACCAGATATCATTAGCGTACGGGAATAGTTTCCTGCGATTATGTAAGGGGTACAGTAGATTCCGTAGGATTGGTTGAGATTTTACCCCCGGTAAGTGGTATTATTTTAAGGGGATGATAGATCATCCTTGGTTCCGCCCAACGAGGGCTAGAGTGACAATCTTAGCCAAAATTATTCAGTTTCTGGCAGGTCTTCATACAGCCATTGCAGGCTTAACCCCGACAACATGAGAGTATAATATGAGGTAAGATAATTCCAAATGTATCAATATCAAGATTTCCTTGTCTAACTTTAAATCATAACAGTAAGAAATACGAATGAATTTATATGAAACATCATATAAATTCTCATATAAACTTTCAGATACAAACTGGTTAAATATGGCAAATCGAAGATGTCTAAGTAAGCTACATGTACTTTCCTCAAATTTTTACAGACATAATCATCATAATTGTTACACACTCATCCTAATATTTATTACAACATTTCATTTAGGAGTGATGTAAGTACACTCTAAGAATTAGAAAAAAAGAATTACTCCTCCTTGATAAAACTCCTCTCTCACACAGAACTACCTACATTTTTGTAAAAAAGCTTAAATACAATATATACAAACTTTATAGTAATGTGAAGTTATATACTATGATTAAATTTAAAGGTTTTACAAAACATTTTACTAAACTATTTAAGATCATCAACCAGAGCTTAAGAAACAGACTTAAGCTCTGCAGCATATAAATACTGCTTTATTAAAAGCCAGTATTTTGTTAAATAATAATCTTCTGGACAGAATGGTAGAAGTAGAAATAAGAAATCAATATTAAAAAGTTTGCTCAATGACTTCAGAGATATAGCCACAGTGGACAGCTCTTTTGAAAAATAAAAGACGAGGGATGCGCTTTTGCGATGAATTATCAGAATATGAGAGAATTTCTGATTCACAATGATACTTCAGAGTCACTGAGTATTATTGTTGTCTAGATATATTGATTTCTTAAACTAAACAAGAATTTCATAATTTCTGTGATCCAAGTAATATATTCAAAATTTTACAACCAGATAAACTGAATTTTTAGAAGAGGAACTATATAGAACCCTGTTAACAGGGGCGGAGGTTCCAAGAAAGGGTAGGGACTTCTGCAATACATCATAATAATAAATGTGACACTGCGCTGGGGGGAAATGTAGAAAGCTATATTACTCACGCTTTTGTAATGAAATTAGCTATTACGTTAGCATATTAATTATAATACCGCTCCTTTCCAAACTCACACATTGACTTCCATAAAACAATTTTACTAATTGCAATGTGGTCCATGATTTTCTGAATCACTTTTCTACGAATTAATATTACTGTATCGGACATGCTATGTAATTGTTATCACTGGATAAAAAAAAGCTACACATTCAATAGGTATACAAGGTGTAGAATTTTTTAAATGATTGGGGTTTTTATTCAAGCTCGCGAGATCGATAGAATTAAGATCGATAGAATTTTATGTTTATGCGTGGTTTACCGATTACTATTTACTTATCTGTCACAACGTAACGTAACCTACCGCGCAACGTAAATAATATACCGCCAGTAAATTCAAATATTTCCAAGCATAGACCGCTGCGATTACAAACCATGTGGGGCACGCCACTAACTTCGGGTAGGCAAAGTTGATTAATAGCCACGGATGACCCGAGGCGTTATCTTTCGCATTGCTAATTTGGCTTTAATAACTTGAACAGTTAACTCTTAATTCAGTTTTTTTGTGAATGCTATAGAAACTATCGAGATACTGTGATCTGATTTATCTAATACCTGTATATATGCATATATGTGTAAAACTTCTAAACCCTTGCTATTGATGTAGAAAAGGTTTCGGTAAGGAAATAAGGTCGATTTAAAGGACCTATATTTCTCTTTGTATCGACGGTAAAATAGGACATGGGCTACATTTTAATTTTGCTGTCTTAACACAAGCTTAATTAGATTATTTAGCTTATTTAAACTTATCCAGTTTATTTAGTTTTTACGGAATGACCAGTATCAACTTATAGACGATTTACCTCTAAAATGGCTACCACTGAACATTTAGAAATCGATGGAAACCCTGGAACATATATATATATATATATATATATATATATATATATATATATATATATATATATATATATATATATATATATATATATATATATATATATATATATATATATATATATATATATATATATATATATATATATATATATATATATATATATATATATATATATATATATATATATATATATATATATATATATATATATATATATATATATATATATATATATATATATATATATATATATATATATATATATATATATATATATATATATATATATATATATATATATATATATATATATGTTCCAGGGTTTCCATCGATTTCTAAATGTTCAGTGGTAGCCATTTTAGAGGTAAATCGTCTATAAGTTGATACTGGTCATTCCGTAAAAACTAAATAAACTGGATAAGTTTAAATAAGCTAAATAATCTAATTAAGCTTGTGTTAAGACAGCAAAATTAAAATGTAGCCCATGTCCTATTTTACCGTCGATACAAAGAGAAATATAGGTCCTTTAAATCGACCTTATTTCCTTACCGAAACCTTTTCTACATCAATAGCAAGGGTTTAGAAGTTTTACACATATATGCATATATACAGGTATTAGATAAATCAGATCACAGTATCTCGATAGTTTCTATAGCATTCACAAAAAAACTGAATTAAGAGTTAACTGTTCAAGTTATTAAAGCCAAATTAGCAATGCGAAAGATAACGCCTCGGGTCATCCGTGGCTATTAATCAACTTTGCCTACCCGAAGTTAGTGGCGTGCCCCACATGGTTTGTAATCGCAGCGGTCTATGCTTGGAAATATTTGAATTTACTGGCGGTATATTATTTACGTTGCGCGGTAGGTTACGTTACGTTGTGACAGATAAGTAAATAGTAATCGGTAAACCACGCATAAACATAAAATTCTATCGATCTTAATTCTATCGATCTCGCGAGCTTGAATAAAAACCCCAATCATTTAAAAAATTCTACACCTTGTATACCTATTGAATGTGTAGCTTTTTTTTATCCAGTGATAACAATTACATAGCATGTCCGATACAGTAATATTAGTTCGTAGAAAAGTGATTCAGAAAATCATGGACCACATTGCAATTAGTAAAATTGTTTTATGGAAGTCAATGTGTGAGTTTGGAAAGGAGCGGTATTATAATTAATAGGCTAACGTAATAGCTAATTTCATTACAAAAGCGTGAGTAATATAGCTTTCTACATTTCCCCCCAGCGCAGTGTCACATTTATTATTATGATGTATTGCAGAAGTCCCTACCCTTTCTTGGAACCTCCGCCCCTGTTAACAGGGTTCTATATAGTTCCTCTTCTAAAAATTCAGTTTATCTGGTTGTAAAATTTTGAATATATTACTTGGATCATAGAAATTATGAAATTCTTGTTTAGTTTAAGAAGTCAATATATCTAGACAACAATAATACTCAGTGACTCTGAAGTATCATTGTGAATCAGAAATTCTCTCATATTCTGATAATTCATCGCAAAAGCGCATCCCTCGTCTTTTATTTTTCAAAAGAGCTGTCCACTGTGGCTATATCTCTGAACTCATTGAGCAAACTTTTTAATATTGATTTCTTATTTCTACTTCTACCATTCTGTCCAGAAGATTATTATTTAACAAAATACTGGCTTTTAATAAAGCAGTATTTATATGCTGCAGAGCCTAAGTCTGTTTCTTAAGCTCTGGTTGATGATCTTAAATAGTTTAGTAAAATGTTTTGTAAAACCTTTAAATTTAATCATAGTATATAACTTCACATTACTATAAAGTTTGTATATATTGTATTTAAGCTTTTTTACAAAAATGTAGGTAGTTCTGTGTGAGAGAGGAGTTTTATCAAGGAGGAGCAATTCTTTTTTTCTAATTCTTAGAGTGTACTTACATCACTCCTAAATGAAATGTTGTAATAAATATTAGGATGAGTGTGTAACAATTATGATGATTATGTCTGTAAAAATTTGAGGAAAGTACATGTAGCTTACTTAGACATCTTCGATTTGCCATATTTAACCAGTTTGTATCTGAAAGTTTATATGAGAATTTATATGATGTTTCATATAAATTCATTCGTATTTCTTACTGTTATGATTTAAAGTTAGACAAGGAAATCTTGATATTGATACATTTGGAATTATCTTACCTCATATTATACTCTCATGTTGTCGGGGTTAAGCCTGCAATGGCTGTATGAAGACCTGCCAGAAACTGAATAATTTTGGCTAAGATTGTCACTCTAGCCCTCGTTGGGCGGAACCAAGGATGATCTATCATCCCCTTAAAATAATACCACTTACCGGGGGTAAAATCTCAACCAATCCTACGGAATCTACTGTACCCCTTACATAATCGCAGGAAACTATTCCCGTACCCTAATGATATCTGGTTGCAAAATAGGAACTAAACATTTTACATGATATGGATAAATAATAATAAATATATATAATATTTGTGTGGTGGCTCGTTGTACACATATGAAGAGAAATCTCCACAGAAAAACTCTTCTTAGGCTTAGATCCTTCATTTTTCAAAACAATACAATTAAGATATTTCTGAGATACTCTTTCTGCATTATTTAGTTAGCTGCTCCTACGTTTTATGAAAGTATTATTCTAATATTATCTTCGGGGTAATGCTTGGCCATTTTGCCCATACCGAAAACCATAAATTAAATGACACTTCTAACTGCCAACTGACCCAAGGAATAACAATTTAAGAATTTTACTGCCGAATCTTTAAAATTCGTGCCGATTTTTGAGTAGACCCTGATTACTTACAATAGGACAATGGACTTAGATATCTTACTTGAAAAAGAACCTGTACTTTTAGCGTCATACGACATGTGTTCACTATTTAAGTTTCGAAATGAAGTTTAAGGTTGGCAGAGAACACAAATAAAGATCATTATACTTACACGAAAAATTTACACGGTAGAGAAATTTACACCGAGAGGCACGGTAATTAAACTAAAATAAAGTTTCACGTAGAATTTGTTTAATGCTGCCCGAGAAGGTGTATCAGTTCAGCGCGTAAATACCCATTAAAATATCACAATCAACATTTATCGTGTAATTCAAAAAGGAGATGTTATGTTATTCACGGTCCAAAGAGAAAAGGGAAAAATGGGAAATTAAAAAATATTGATGATTCTACAAGATATGTATACTTGTATACTACTTGCGGTTACCTCCGTACTATTGTAGAAAAGGATTCCTAAAATACTTGTTTAATAACAAACTTTTCTACCTCCGCCCATGTACAATAAAGAGGTGCAGACTGTTTTTGTCGGCTGTTGTTTTTATACGGTTCCAATAGCCCTCGTATATACTTTACAGCAGGTCGAATATGAATGAGTTTTCAATTTAAATACATCTCAATGGGACTGGTGTGGCCCCCGATATTCGATAATGCTTTATACACATGCAATAGATGTTGTTATGGCTTTTAAACATCTCATTCACAGTGGCTTAACTTGTCATCCATCGTAGAAGGTCAAACCAATTTTATGCTAACAAAAGTCCTCTTGTTCCGAAATCGTCCTTGAATTTTTTTTGTAAAACGTATCTCTTAAAACGTATAGTTAAATTTATTTCTTGACACAATTCTAATAAGTCCATGCCATCAATGTTGGCGTACACGTGATCAGTGACTGCACCAAGCAAATACATGCGAATTTACGTTTTGGTGCGTTTTATTTGCATATATTATAGATAAACCCCTATTTAACGAACGGTCACTGGATTTTATATTGTATGAACTGATTTGATTCAGTAAACGCCGTTGATCATGTATATATATATATATATATATATATATATATATATATATATATATATATATATATATATATATATATATATATATATATATATATATATATATATATATATATATATATATATATATATATATATATATATATATATATATATATATATATATATATATATATATATATATATATATATATATATATATATATATATATATATATATATATATATATATATATATATATATATATATATATATATATATATATATATATATATATATTCTGGATTAAGTACGTGAAAGTTATGTTCGAGCAAAGGTGAATCTGCTGGTGAGACAAAAATCCCTGCTAAGTTAGCTAAGTTATATCAAGAATGTCGTCAGTTAAATCATTAATTAAGTGAAACTACCGACATCTGGCGTAAAATGGGCCTTTATAAGAAATCCCGTCGATCCGATACGCATTAATTGAGTCTGCGATATCTTGGACGCCTCATCAGTCATCATCGAGCGTCGTTCTTGTGGAGGTACTCACAATGGGAGCTGTTACTGAATGAATGGAGTGATCAGTTGCTGAAAGTTGGTTTGCTGAAAGGCCCTGATGAACCGTGAATGTAACTGATAGTGGTCTCGGTTTTACTCGGCTTTATTGCTCTATTTGTCGGCACGAGTAATTTTTTCGTAACTACTTCTAGCAAAAAGTTGCTAACAATTAAATTAATATCATTAGGTACCTGTATCATTTGCGAAAGTAATTGTCAAAATACAGTTTCTTACCCTCTCTTATTCGAGCTTTCCGGTGTGCTCAAGATACTAGTATGAGAATACTAAATTGTTCTTGAGTTAAGCTACAAATGTTTCAATATTGTGTATATTAAAATATATTAAAAAAGCCGTTATGTTCGAGGTTCAATTACCTGCTTTATATTTTTTTAAAAAGCATGGGATAGGATTTCCTCATTTGCAGTGTCATATTAACTGAATATGTGTGGCGTTTTAACCAGTCTTCAAGAAGTTGCGTTGTTCGGTCGTTGTAAATTTCGTTATAGTGTTTAAACGGAATTTGATATATGCCATGTGTTGTTTCGTCAAGTAGAGTTTTTAATCTTCAGCACTGTTGTAAACCTTTTCGTTTGAAAAACCAAACTGGCCCAGTCAGATACAGTATTAAAACAAACGACAAAAGGTATAAAATAGGGTATAAAAGAGGAACTTTATAAGGTATAAAAGAGGAACTTTTCAAAGATGGAGCTAGTGCACACTAATGCACCCATAATTTAAGTCTAGACAGTTAATTATAAATTATTAGCTTAGAACAAAAATAGAACTGATAATATCTGATATAACTCCTGGTGATGTTAATCTGGTGATCGAAACACGCAGAAATGTGTTTAGGTTTCAGCATAAAACTATGCTTGCTGTTTTTGGTTTTCAGTTTGCCTTTAATAGCGTGATATCGTCGAGAAATTCTTGACTTTTCAATTATTTACAGGTTCATTAATAATTAAAAAGAAATTGCAGTATAAAATTCGTCTCTGCACTTAGCTTTTCGTTTTTCATTCCAGGTTTTCTTTAACGTTGAGAGGGAATACTTTTGCTACAATGACCTACAAGATGTTTGCGCTTTGAATTCTTTATAACAATGCGATTTAAAAATGGCAGTAACTCGCTTTGTTCGGATTATTGTTACATAGAAAATTAATTTTTGTAAACAAATATTTAATAATTATTATCAGGCATATATCTATTATTAGTGCACATGTTTTAAAGTTGAAAGTATTCTCATCACGAATGTTGCATGAAGATATCTGATCAAATAGACATTATTTATTGCTTTAAATTAACATTCATCGTGTATTTTGATGGGAACATTTATATTTTGTATACTAAAACGAGAATGCCTTTACACTTTTATTTGAACTGTGACATTGTTTGTAATTTAAAAAAATGAGTCGTTCAAAAAACTTTATAAATTATAGTTATTTTTCTTCAAGCTACTGTTAATTTTTTTTTAAGCTTGAAATTAAATACTTTTAATAGTAAATCAGAGTACCCTTCGGTTACATAATTTTGGTTTCTTCTAATTATTTAGTTTATTGTTGCTGTAGTGTATACAGGGTGTCCCATGGTGACGAGAGATTAGACATTTCCGAGACTACTTCGATTTTAATTTTAAAAGTTTAAGCAATAGTGTTTTTTGTTTTTGGACATGCCCTTTTCAGCTAAAATAGTGGCGTCCACCTAATGCTTCCGGTTGTACCGGAAATTGACGTCATCTTCGTTCATTTTAAATGGAACACCGTATATTATTGCAATTTTAGATTCTACGTTAATTTTCAGGTAAACATTCATAAAGGTTTTTTATTCTTAAAGTTAACCGTTTTTGATATATTTATTTTTTTCAAATAAAATTAAGAAAGCACTGCCTAATTCAAAAAGATGTGTATGTTACAATAATAAAGCTAGAACGATAAAATTTATAGGCGACATAACTAAAAGTCTAAGATTCCCTGCCATAGTTCAAAATGACTTAATTTCATACAGGGTGGTAGAAACTTACTGCCGAATTTCGTCCAGTTTAAACCATCTTAACTATTTTTTTTTAATGGAACGTCCTGTATATTTTTGCGCAATCTGACTGCATCTCGGCTGCCAATTCGTAGGAGTTCGAAATCCAAAAAATGTATGTATGTATGTATATGGGTCGGAGTACAGTGGTGTTTTACTTCCACTATAGCACTTAGGCCTCATTAGGGCCTTTGTACATTCCTCCTTTTTACTTCAGTACTTTTCTTTAATTTAACCTGATACACTTATTTAGATTTTCTCCGCAACGACTTGACCCCTGCGCTTGCCGTATTGATCCCAAATATTGACAATCCAGACCTTCCAGCTAAAGAAATATGGTATCAGCAAGATGGAGCACCCCCTCATTATACCCTCATATAAATGTCCGTCAATATTTACACGAGGTATTCCCGGGTGGTGGATTGGTCGAAGAGGGCCTATAATATGGCCGGCTCGATCGCCTGATTTAACCCCATTGGATTACTTCCTTTGGGGTTACTTGAAAAGTAAAGTTTACTCCCCAAAACCGAGTAATCTTGAAGAACTGAAGGAACTAATACGGCACCATATAACAGCAGTGTCTCCGATTGTTTTAAATAATGTGTGGGCGGAAACAATCAATCTTTAGATTTGTGCTTAAGAGAGAACGGTCGCAATTTTGAACATTTAATTTCAATTAATATTTATTTATACCTACATCCTATTCTTTTTTATCTATTCTTTGTTTTGTTCTTTGTTTCTTACTACGCTAAGCTAAGAGTAAAACTCTTAGCTTGAATTGAGTTGCTCATTGTTTACTGTATCCTTATTAATATTTTGCTCGTATTAAATTAAATAAATTAAATAAAAACAAATACACCTCGCTCATTTATTGTAACAGCGGAATATTTAATATATTATCGGAAATATTCTTTGCTGCGCCCACCCAATTTTGAAGGAAATGACCGATTTTTCTTGGTTTATAGAAATGGCAAATGTCGCAAACAAAACGTGAGAATTCATAAAATCGGGGCAATTCCTTTTGAAATTGCATCCCATTTGAAGCTTGCGAAGGCCAAAGAATATACGGGGCACTGCTTCCGAGGAACGTCGGCTACGTTGCTGGCTAATGCAGGAGCAGACATAACCTTACTTAAACGCCACGGAGGATGGAAATCTTCCACTGTGGCTGAGGGCTATGTGGATAAGTCATTAAATAACAAACTTGAAATATCTAACAAAATATTGACATCACTTTCCCCACACTCCTACGGTTCGAAATACAATAACGTCACAACATTCACAAGAAAATAGCATTTTAGACACAGACTAACGCGCACAAATCTCAGACAATTACCGTACCCCAATCCAGTTTAACTGAAAATGTTGCACTAGACTTAGAAAGTTTGAACCGACCGGTAATTATACAAAATTTTTGCTATTAACATAAAAGGTTCAGAGACAATGTAGTCATATATAAGTACATTTTTGTAAATTGAAGTAAGTTTAAAACTAAGGTTTGGTTGTTGTACTTTGTAATGTTTTTTAGCTTAAATTAAAGACTTCATTTAGTATTTTTCTGCGCAATTTTATGCTTCGCTACTATGCAAACTTGAACGTAAAAAGTGTTGCATATCTATAAAGTGAGAACATACGCAGTTATTTCTATTCGTTTTACAACATGTAGGCATTATACTTATTAGTCATTATACAGTAGAAAAAACAGTAGAAAAAAAGGACCACCTTTTTAAAAGTAGGTAGGTAACTAAAAACGCTTAATGTTTTTGTCTGTCACTTTTCCGGCCTAGGTCGGAAAAGTCTTTTCGGGCCGTTTACTTGAAGTAGATAGAAAAATTCTACCTTTCCCTGTTGCTTTCTAACCTAGAAACGTCATTGTTTATTTTTACCTAAATAATTTATACCTAACGTTGCGTGATTGTTTCTAAGGCAATGCCGGTTTAATTTTTTTGCGTAAAACCTTGATTAACATATATCTAACGTATGACATCATCATTTCTTCTATTTCGAAATGTGTCTTGTAAACGTATTTTTAGGTCATTGCAGCACTGGAGTGAGCCGCGGCTGATAGTATGCATACCAGCGTACGATGCATTGCTGTGTAGCATAGGAAGCACTTTGGGGTAGGCCATGCCGGTGCCCGCAGACGGAACGCAGGCGCTAGCCTCAGTATCTACATTTACCTCATCAACTTGGCACTCGGTCCAACGCTCGTTATCTTCACTGACGTCGGCAAGGCGACGCGCCTCAACGCCCTTAATACTCATCTCTTTCAAAATAGTGTGCGCACTCTGCATTAACCTTGTGCTGCCATATAAACTATGTAAATGTTAATAAGTAAAGAAACCACTAAAAAATGAAGTGTGAGTGCCCATAATAATTATCTGCCCTGCTAGACATGTCTCCGGAGTTTATTTTGGCCGCATTCTTGGTTTTTTTACGAAAAGGTATGTATTTAAAGCACTTACTTATTATTATCGTCAGCCTGTTATTGGTATTAAATATCGTTGAAGTGTGGTATAGGGCAATCAATGATGTATACAGAAACATGATTTAAAGAACATCGAATTTTTAAATTCGATTTGTTTACGTACTTATATTTTTTAAACAATACACAGTTGTTGACATAGGTTCGCAAGTTTTGTGACATATTCAAATTAAAGAAGTTAGCCACTTAAGTAGGTCACGTTGTGATCCGAAACTAAGGGAGAATAAATCACCAGTGGGTTGATAAAACTATTACAATATTTACAATAGAAAAAATGTAGCAAAGAAAACGTATTAAGCAAATACAATAACATGTCGCAGAATTTTTGGATTGAGAGACCGTATTTGAGACTATTCTTCAGAGCTGGCTGAATTTATCAAACATGTTTGTATAATTAAGTGCATATTAAATAAAGTCGTGGTATAAATATAGACATACGTAGGTGTGACGTGCATTCAATTCCCTCTGGAAATGAACACCACAACCTAATTAAAAATTAACTCGTTTCTATTATACGGATCTGGACTTAAATGAAGCGTTACAGTTTATTACCAAACACAACACAGTTTAGAAGCTACCGTACCTAATATCTGTATCTTTAAAAATATTGCCACTATTTGAAAAAATAATGATAACATTAGCTAATATTATAAAAATTATAATACGAACTTTGTTAATTAATTATAGTCGAATGGGAAATCAAAGAGAGTAATAAAACCCTATATTCTTCAATATTTAGAGAATCTTCTAAGGAAGAACTTTAATTATACTGAACTGATTTAACACATTTAGGTATAAAACATCATATTTTTTTTAAATTTACATTGAACTATATTTCCATAAAAATAAATAATTAAAAATAATTCCATTATAATTTTATTACACTTTGCAAAAACCCCTATCCCTGGCTATGAAATACAGCAAACTACTGCCGACTGACAATGAGAGTTCGGTCGATAGTTGGAAACGCATTAGACAAGGATAGATCATCAGGGTCTAAATCGTGTAGGTATGAATTTCCATAGTACGGGTAGTGAACTAGAAAACGTATATTTCTACAAATTGAATGTAATTATACTAAAATTTACAGAAACTTCTTATCCCTTACAGTACCAAAATAATTTTTTTTTAATTTACAGTTGATATTTATTTCACACCGATAAAATTAGGTAAATAAGCCACGTAAATTTTTTTAAAAATATGTTTCCTTTGTTTTTTAAGGGGGTACACAATGGGGTATTTTCGCATTTTTATCAATAATGGCAGTAAAAAGTAAATGAAAAAAGAAGATACCCGTATTTTTTATTTTTTTGTTTAGTTCTAAAACAAGCTGTAAAAAATAAATAAAATCATGTGACGTCACTAAGCGCAAATGCAAATAGTGCGGCAAATGTAGTGATTTTTAAGGTATTCTGTCTGTAAGTTGGCGGCAGCGATGCTGCACTGCTTCCTGTCGGCCATTGCTGTTGATATTAGTATTTATATATACATATATAACATGTATATCTAGCGAATTCTCTATTTTCGCTTAGTGAGGTCATAGAAATTCAAACTGCAATTAAACACTTATCTCTGAATATTGCACATTATTTCTTATGCCAAAAATTAAGGGAAAAAATGTACTTGTTGAATATGCAATTGCGCATTTCTGTTTCGATCGAGCGAAAATACCCCATCATTTTTTTATTACTTTGTATGGAATGAGGTAAAACAGTTTTTGTTTTTGCTTAAAGAAAGAAACATGTTGCGTTTAGTGCATCGGATTCTTGAACGACTTTCCCACCCTTCTAACATGCATTTAACCGGATTCTTCATTTATTCGTTGTTTGGCCAGTGCTCAAAACCGTCAAAGAGTTTTGTCCACACACGAACATTTGTAGGTATTCTTGTCTTTTTTCCTTCATTCCCCCGATTGATGTTTCCATCCTCTGAATTGTCTGCTTTCTCAGTTTCCTCCAATAAGCATGTATTGGAGGAACCTTCCTCTTTGCACCCGGAACCAAATGCTCTCCAAGACTGAGCTTGAACTCTAGAAGATCCATAATTTCTTTGCTTCGAAGGTTTTGACTTCGGCAATCTCCTGATACTCCATACAACTGTTTACTATGGAGAAATCAAATAAGTGTAAAATGGCTTTGACCGTCCACTAACGGGTTCGAAAAAACGATAGTACTGCATCATTTGGTCGCACACATCTTCGTTTTTTAAGGGGGTACACAATTGTGGGTCTTGGGAGTGAACATATAAAAACACAATCATGAAATTTTTGTCATTACTTTGTATGGAATGACGTAAAACAGTTTTTGGTTTTGCTTAAAGAAAGAAACACGTTGCATTTCGAACGGGTTCGAAAAAACGATAGTACTGCATCATTTGGTCGCACACATCTACACCCCCCATGTGTTCGTTGTATGATTTAACAACAGCTGGGCATGATATGCCGGCGCGTTTTTTCTCTGTTTTGTTCCACCTCAGTTTCAGGCTCTCTTCCAAAAGCTGTGATGATATCCACAGCTTTTGGAAGAGAGAACACAGATTTATTGTCTTTCCACTTTGTAATGCAAAGTCATCAATTTGTCCATCGAAGCAACAGTTCTTTACAAATTGTTGGACTGGACATCTGCCTAAGAAAAGAATCATGCGATGTCATGGGGTTGTCTATAAATCATCTTCATCTGAATTTCCATCATTTTCCGATGGTAGTTCAACTAACGAAGTGTCCTCCATATCATCATTGTTCTCTATTGCCCTAAATTTGTAGACATTTGTAGATGTTTGTGGTATTTGTGTGTTTGTGGTCTACATTGTTTATTGAGGCTACATGATATGTCTTCTTTCGGAGGGTAATGTGATGTGAGCTGATTTGTTTCCATTAATTTTCATTTTCCGCTTCTTCGTACATTATTGGAGATTGTTTAAATGATTGAATGCGGGATATCTGAGGCTATTTGAGGATTGTCGAGGCATGATAGAATACCTGTATCGTCAGAAAATGGGCCTGTTTGCGTCATTGGTAGATCCGATATATACAGTACATATAATAGTGGTCCAAGGACTCTGCCCTGAGGCACTTCTGATCTAATTAGATAGTAACCAGGCTTACCTTCATTTACCTTGGTTTGGAACAATATATCGCTTAAATATAATTTCAGGAGTTTAAAGTAGGCTGGTGAAAGAATTTGTTTGTCAATATTGCCTTGCAAAATGTAATGCAACTACATTTTGTGCAAAGATATAGGTTAAATTTTCAAAATCTTAGAAACCATCAACGCTGAAGATATTAAGCATGGGTTTATTGAAAATGCCTTTGAAGTGCTATCCAATGGTAAGTATAAAAAGTATACCATTCCGGTGAAGAGGTCATAACAAAACAATTGGTAACGTCACAGGCATATAAAATATCTCAACACGGTATAAATAGAAACTTATTAACACTTGGAAACTGAACTTTGATTAACTATATTACCAACGACAATTTAAAATAAGGAAATAATCGCTCCAAAAATACTACTTACTTGCTGTGGTCTGAAAACCATAATTTGTTTTTTTTTGAGTTATTTGTTGCCTGTCGAAGTTTCTAAACTATTAATAATAACAAAAATGAATTACTTAATCAAGTGCCTTAAAGATCCTTCAGATATTTGGCACTTTACTGTATTCGTCGACAGTTCGTCCACTTATACCCTGTTCGTACCCTGGTCACAAGCCTTATTATTTCTTTAAGGATCTCGCAACTTGGCGAGATGTCAACAATCCCATACGGTTGTATTTTGCGCTTAATACGTTTCCCCAAGTTCGTCATATAGTCGAGGAAATAAAAGAATGAACTTGAAAGGAATGAATGAAATGATGGTTTTGTGCGTTCGATTCGTGAGAGCATCTATGTGATCTAAATTGATCAATTACTTTTGAAAAAGTGCATTTTTGCATATATGTGCATCTCGAAGAGACGCGAAGGGAAGGGGAAATATATACAACTCGGTAAATACTGATAGAAATGAGGCCAGTTTTGCTATTTGGGATGTTTTTGGGGTCGCTGAATTATCGTCTCCTGTCGTCTCCTTGAATTATTATTCTTAATTATTTATTTAAATATTATAAGAAAGCTATAGATTCAAAACAATGTTTTGAAAAATAATTTCTAAAACCTCGAAATATATTCGTAATTATGTTTATATATTTTATTGTTTAAAAAAATATCAAAAACTTGTACTAAGAGTATTAAGAATAAGAATAAGTACTAAGAATATTATATATTATTTTATTTTTAATTATTGAAGATCTCTTCCTCGTTTTCTTCCTCTGTGCAATCAGATTCAGCCGATAATGGCTCTTTTTCTAAATAATTTTCTACATTAGAACAATTGCAGCATGCACAATTTCCTCAGAGACTGTTTCCGTCGTGATATTTTTCTTCGGCGAACCAAAAAACTCGAACAAAAGACCCGAGTAAGTAACGAGTGTCGACTGTCGACCAGGTACCTCGGAAGCTGTTTTCATCGTGATAATCGTGTTCATATCCATCAATATTTACCGAGTGGTATTTTTTTATTTATTGTATTCCAGATGCACTTCTAAAATTTTTATATGGAAAAATTCACTTTTTCAAAAGTAATTGATCAAGTTAGTTGACAAACATTATAGACGCTCTCACGAATCTAACGCACAAAACCGCATTAAAAACCTGCAGTACTCGCGTGGCGATTTGTTACGTCAGAGGTCGCGTGGGGGACATATGTACCCCATTCGTCGACTTCTTGCCCTGACGCTGAGTCACGGTCACTTTTAGTGCAAGAATCCCCATCATATTTATTGGGGTCTGCATTACCTAATGTTTCTTCTTCTTCGATCTCATGAAGTCATTGTTGCGGATTATCTGACATTTTTAATCACTAAAAATATAAATAAACAATTAGTATTAAAAATTTGGAATATCGCTTACAGTAGAAATAATACGAAAACGACACAAAAAGGGTCGTGTGGGGGACAAGTGTACCCCAAAGAGCAAATCTCGAACAAAACACGACGTAAATTATCGACACAGCGTTCAACTCTCACCACTGATACGACGATAGTACTATCGAGGATTACCTAAAACGTCACCGACGAAATATACTGCGGTTGCGCGCAAGCGCATGATGTACGTCGCTGGGGCACATTTGTCGCCCACGCGACAAATTCCATCAAAAAAAATCCATCTAACTGCTAAAAATATCGATAGTTAAGCAGTTTTTAGTGCTTTATTTCCTCGACTAATAAAGTTTCACATAGTCGTCTGTTTTAAATTTCGAATAATTTAAAAACTGTGTATTTGCAAAATATTTTTTAAGTTATAGCCCTGCCAAATTTTAGACTCCACTAAATAATCGGGATTTTTATTTTTAAATTCGGAGGTACTAGAATTTCAAAATACCTCAGATATTTTTTGCAAAAAAAATCGCATAAGTTAAAAATCCAGAGGTTAATATTCGTATATACGTTTTTCAACTACCCAGATTATTAATAAGATCGGTACAAGGAATAGTCCCTATGCAGTATATTTCATCCGACAGCAAGAGTTATTCTTTCGTATGTCTTTCCAAACACTAAGGTTGTCTTATTACAGTGGTTGAAAATTAATGTATGGCCACGATGGTTTTAATAATGTCTTGGAAGCGATACAATATGACCTCAGGAATTTTCTTTACAGGTATAATGTGTTATTAAATATAAGTATTTAATGCAACACTTTAAGAACTATTTTTATTATAGATGTAGAAAAACGTTAACATTCCTTTAACATTTTATAGACACTTATTTAACATACAGCGATTCATTTATATCTTATAGAATACCATTTAATTAATGGGCTATATTTTAAAAAATACTCAAAGCGGTAGGTATTTTTATTCTCAAACTACATATCCCAGAATTCCATATATAAATTTGAGATAGATAAAGCACTTCTAGATAGGAGATAGTTCTTCTCGTTTTTTCAAGTAGGGACTGAGTAAATACCTAGCAAAAAAACCCGATTTTAGTACAACTCATTATTTAAAATAAAACCGTTTAAGTTAAAAGTTTTTTTACCTATTTTTATTAGAACTGGATAGGGCTGGAACCTTTGATATAATGATAACACTCGAAGTAGTTTCCACAAACACCAAAACACTTTTACTTTGCTCGACACGCGTTTCGCCAACCAAGTTGGCATCATCCGGAGACGATTAAAACTAATCTTAAACTAAAAAATCTACCCTATTTATACTATTTTCATGGTGACGTCATTAGCCACGCTTCAATGATCAGTTGCTAAGCAACGCGTAAAGCTATATGGTATAGGTCCCTTGTCGCTATTCATACTATTTTTACATTTCATCATTTCTATGCTCTGAAATGCACCCAATTGTCTATTATTGGTCACATTTCTAACTAATCTTAAATTACTAATATCTATTCTATGATCCTTGTCAAAAGTGCCCTTTTCCTATGCTTTATGTAAAGAATATTATTTATGCAGTTTTAAAAAAGGCCAGGTTATTGTATGTTTTGTTAGTTAATAATACCAATTTTGTTTAATTTGTTTTCTACGTTAAACTAAAAACAAACCATATATTGTTTTTCAATTGAAACAGCATACAAACGTTGGTTATTTTATTCTACACAATTTATCGAATTTAGTTCTTTGCGATTTCTCTAAATTTCTCTAATTCCAAGAGGATAGTTTTAAATTAAATGTACTAATAGAGGAAAGGTAGACAAATGTGTCAAAAAAATAGCGTAAAGTAAAAAAAATACAATTTTGACGACCCATAACTCAGAAACTGACCATAGGATTGAGTTGTCTCCATGAGAACTTTTAATCGGTAATAACGTCGGGAACTCCATCACATCAAATTTTCAGAAAATTTTGCAGAAAGCTATTATTAATAATATTTTAGTTTTTTAAGGTTCTTAAATCTACCCCCATGGCTTCAGGAGATGTGTCAACTTGTCTATCATAATTCTGCAAGCCCACTAACTCTTCCTAGCTTGCTATCTGATAAAAGCAAGTCTAGCAGATTCACTATTCAATAAGTTCAATGTTTTCTACTTACTTTAAAGTTCCATTCGAAATATCTTTACTCAGCAAATAAACTGTACTTACTAGCTAATGCCAATAAATGATATAAGATACCTTACTTCCTTTATAGCATCCGGAATTTATTCATTATTAACATGGAACTTATTTGACTTTGTAAAATTTATAATTATTATGCATTAATTTACTATACAGTGTGTTTTCTAATTTGTTGCCAAAATATGTTAATTTTTATTTTTAGTTATATTTGTGACAATATAAATGTTTTATTACAGTTGTTAAGAAGAACTTATAACAAAATATTATATTTTAAGTATTATAACCATAATAAAACAAAATACAATTAATATAAAATATTTGAAGCAATATTTCTCTTCAAGATTTCTTAGAAAACAGTTTATTTCATAGGAACTGATACTGACCCTTCAGTAGGCCATTTTCAGAGCCGATTTTGCTCCCTAACATACATCACAATTTTGCCTTGTGTAAACAAGTATTCAGACAAGTACATCGGGGTGGATTTCTAGCCAACAGTAAAATTATGGATGCTGCAAATCCCTCACTGGGAGCCACGAGCATACATTAGTGGCCTAACGGCTCGTAACTCACTCCGGGTTATCCGTTTTAATAGCTGTACAAATGTAGATAGCCACAAAGATATATATTTTCAACGAAAGTAAACAACCATCAATAATAAAAAGCAATATTCATAACCTTATCATCTGTCTAACACGTAACATCATAATTCATGTCTGCTTGCGGACCTCAACGGGAGCAACAATGTCTTAATAATAACCCTTGGAAGTGGGATCACGTAGCACCCCCTTTTCAGAAAGCTAAACAACTCTCCAGGCAGCCAAGTCATTTTTCTTGTGTAAAAATGTCGCTTGCTGCAGGAAAAAAATGGAGTGATCTCAGCTTCCACTAGTTGATCATTGGGTTAATTACATCATTCAAGAAATTTGACCAAAAAATAATAAAATATAATATTAACCAATACATTTTGTTCGAGATTATTTTCACAAAACAAATATGAATAGCAAAGAACATCAAAGCTAATAAATATATCCAGGGTGAAAATTGGATTTTCTTCGAATTTTCGAAAAAACAATTAATACATAAGACCAACAAATGATTTTAGTTTTAACTAAGCAAGCAATTTCTGTATCACTCAATGCTTCAGAACTCTATTCTATATGTAATTCAATATTCTCTAGCACATAGCTGGTTTTCAAAAGGTACAACAAGATTTTATGCATTTTAAAGTTTACCATCTTCTGGATAACTGTATGCCTAATGCTTTTATATATTATATGTTCAACTAGAACAAATATAAATAGTAGACTAGGTTTGTGTATTCTAAGAATTTGAGTTCCGTCAAAAACTGATGTCATAAAACGTCACTGCAAATGTTGGAGTATTAATATTTTAAATTCAAGTATAAATGATCAATGAAACAGATCGTACACTGCTCTGAAGATCCTCAATGAAGATGAAAGAACTTGTACAACTTCTAAGTGGTTCGTTTCCGTGTGTATGTCCAGATATAGAACTGGTACGTGTATCTTCCTTATTATTCGTCTATTTGCTTATTACTCTATGTAATGAAATGCTACAAACCCAAGACGACTTTTCACAAAAAAAAAAATATATATATATATATATATATATATATATATATATATATATATATATATATATATATATATATTATTATATATATATATATATATATATATATATATATATATATATATATATATATATATATATATATATATATATATATATATATATTTATGTAGAATATATAAAATTTTGGGTACCGTATGCAGAAGATAATATCGGTGGTACCTACAAGGAAGTTCCTACTGCGCAAATGCAGCAATGTAGTTATGGCAATGCACAAATAAATACAACTTTTTGATCATCTTTAGGTTTGTTAAAACTGTTCTTTGAAGGTACCTTATATGAATGTGTGTGGAAATCTCGTCAACATTTGAAGGTGCTATACTTCCCCACGACGCAGGATAGAGACTCGATATTGTTGTCTTGGTAAACTTGAAACTTAAGTACACTTAATTTAAATTTGATGCGCGGTGCACTCGCGGATTCACTTGACTTTAAATTATCGTAGCACTTCTTATTTGCTCAAACTTTTAGCATATTTAGCCATATCAATATTTATAGCTGTGAAACCTTTGAAGCCCTAAAACATGAGGTTTACTTTAACCTTAAATTTCCGTGGACGTCACTTTAAATCACTGGATTTAATTAATTGTAAGTTATTGTGAAGAAATGAACGACATTGAGTATTCTACTTACAATTTCGGACTACGTACCTTTTTATCGTCGATTCTCTTTATAACCTTTCAATATTTCCATGGCAACAATAAATTTTCATTTATTTGACCAGTGTCAAATTTTAATTTTTCTATAATAAATAAATTTTTGAATTTTGAGTTAATTCAAAATGATGACTGTTTGTTTTCTATTAATTTTGATACTAAATATGTTAGATTCTGTTCATTACATCCATAGATATCTTGAAAGGTTATATGAACGATGTTAAGTAGAAACATAGAATAAATACTAACTTATACTATACAAATTTTTAGTTAACTTATATATTAGGACATATGGTTTATTAGAAACTATTAGAAACATCATTTCCATACCTAAATTAATTTAATATATTAATTTTTTTCTGTCTCAACATTTGACAGTTGGATATACACATAGTTCTATGTGTATATTTATGTCTATATTTCTTTTTTATGTATTAAATGCTTTTAAATATTACTGAAAAGCTGTGAAAGTATGGAACTTATGCTAACGATGATTTTGGTAACTATTTTTTCATAAATAGTTACCAATAGTGTAGATTTATTTTCTACAAGACTCGGCATTGAAATTTTTCGTTGTCTCGGTCGGTGGAAGTACCTAATTCAAGCCTGAGAGGCTAGTATTGTGTAGGTCAGTTATACCATATGCGTACCACTGATCTTCCTTTTCTGAATCCGTACCGAATAATAATAATAAGATAATAATGTATTTTTTAATTTTAAATGTGCACTAAATGTTGTTGCGCGATGCACTCGCGAATTCACTTGACTTTAAATTATCGTAGCACTTCTTATTTGCTCAAACTTTTAGCATATTTAGCCATATTAATATTTATAGCTGTGAAACCTTTGAGGCCCTAAAACATGAGGTTTGCTTTAACCTTAAATTTCCGTGGACGTTACTTTTTGACTGAAACCACTGGATTTAATTAATTGTAAGTTATTGTGAAGAAATGAACGACATTGAGTATTCTACTTACAATTTAGGACTACGTACCTTCTTGTCGTCGATTCTCTTTATAACCTTTCAATATTTCCATGGCAACAAATAAATTTTCAAATATGTTAGATTCTGTTCATTACATCCATAGATATCTTGAAAGGTTATATGAACGATGTTAAGTAGAAACATAGAATAAATACTAACTTATACTATACAAATTGTTAGTTAACTTATATATTAGGACATATGGTTTATTAGAAACTATTAGAAACATCATTTCCATACCTAAATTAATTTAATATATTAAATTTTTTTCTGTCTCAACATTTGACAGTTGGATATACACATAGTTCTATGTGTATATTTATGTCTATATTTCTTTTTTATGTATTAAATGCTTTTAAATATTACTGCTGTGAGAGGATGGAACTTATGCTAACGATGACTTTGGTGACTATTTTTTCATAAATAGTTACCAATAGTGTAGATTTATATTCTACAAGACTCGGCATTGAACTTTTTCGTTGTCTCGGTCGGTGGAAGTACCTAATTCGAGCCTGAGAGGCTAGTATTGTATAGGTCAGTTATACCATATGTGTACCACTGATCTTCCTTTTCTGAATCCGTACCGAATAATAATAATAAGATAATAATGTATTTTTTAATTTTAAATGTGCACTAAATGTTCGGTATTGTCAAACAATTTATCAGTTAAAGATATTAACACAAATATATTTTTTAATTTTGACACGTAAAGTGAGACTTTTCAAAACCCTTTGACGTTAGGAAACGTCTTCACAACCAGTTACGAAAAGTAAAATATTACGCAACTGGTTGTGAAATAGTTATTTAACGAACTAGTGTATTAATGACAGCGATTAATAATCGAGATATTTTATTGGTGAGATTATTAATCGCGTTTTAATATACGAGTTAGTTACAAAAATTTTCCGTCGACTGCACTTTGAATAAAGTGGAGAGAATCTTATTTTAAATTTTTATTTAAGAAAACTAAGTACAAATTCAATTATTCATTAATTGTTATAAATTATCACAAATCTGATTTGTGTTTATACAGATCCCTAAAAGATCAGTTTTATGATATTCTGAATTGAAATTTATGTCGTTATCTTGGATAATTGTTTCGGCGCTGGTAGAACTAGTATGAAAAGTTTTTGTGAGTTTCACAGAAGATTTTTTTAGCTATGACAACTTTATTTTGTACTGAATTTTCAATATATCCTTTTGCAACAGCAGTGGATTTCCACTGGACCCAGTCGTTTAATGGATGAAGAGTCTGCACCACTGTCAGAAAGTATGGAGGCAGAAGAAGGCGATTTAGAAAACTATATTTCAAATATTAACCGTGACATTACTGACAGTGACAGATTGATGACACGGCATCTTGATTTGGAAATTTAAATTTATGCGTATGTTTCACTAAAATCGTTTATTAATAGAAAATCATGCATTAATAGGGGTCATTAATAAACGATTTTGTATACATTAATTAACCTCGTAAATACACGGCCGACGGAAAAGTTCATTACATAGTAGGTTATTTAGACCTGACAAGCTATGAAAGTGACGAGCTGTCACACCGTTACAGCCTACTGGATTGTTTGTAAACGTATAAAATTCATAGTTTTCTTCTCATAAAATATAAAATTGGTGAAAATTAGAAAAAAATCTTGTATGAAACACGTTGGGAAACACTATTTTGTGTAACTCGCATCCTTTTGCGGAACTCGCTAGCTCTCGTTCCGCAGAAATCTGCTCGTTACACAAAATATTTCCCATCTAGTTGCATAAATAGGTATCGTTTAGCCTAACGAAACACTTGATTACAAGTTGCAAGTAAAATTCTCTACATAATTCTCCCTGTATTTCAGCAGATCCTCTATGTGGAATTATCTGGATTTAACTGAACATTAGCGGTGGTGGTGAAAACTTTATTATTCAAACAGCTATCAGGCTATTAGTAATCGTAAGTGTCCCCATGTTGGCTATTATTCAAGTTTTATGGTAATAAATGGCGTTCCATCAATAACCGATGAAATGTGAGATACCCACTTGAAACCGTTTCAGCTGCGATTTTAAGAGGTTAACTATATGAATCCCATTTTTAATGTCACATGTCATAATGTCAAAATTGCTCCTGCTTCAGTCTGGATCTAATATACAGGGTATATAGTAAAAAGCCCATTTAACACTGGTCGAGAATTTTTCGTTTTCGAGATGCTAAATTTTACAGAAAAGAGTTTATCGACAATTATTAAGGACATTTTTACCCTAAAATGAGGTCCTCTATCGATTGGAGAAGTCCTGCTAATATTCTAGAAGATATCTTGCCAATTTTTTCAAAAGCCCATTTAAGAGAATTCCGAGAATTCCTCGTTTTCGAGATGCTAAATTTTACGGAAAAATAGTTTACCGGCAATTATTAAGGACCTTTATACCCTAAAATGAGGAGAAGTCCTGCTAGTATTCTAGAAGTCCATGTATATATCAACTCGAAAATGTTTCCAGGAAATTTTGTTCTTTGAAAAGCAAAATGTACAGTAATATCAGACATCATACATTATATCCAATTTCAATATTTGGATTGTTCTGGGTTTTTATTACCCGCCGATACTAAAGTAACTGCCGGTTCTCACAGAATCAGCAATTTAAGAGAGATAAGGGCCACCGTTTGCATATATATGGAGTAGAGTTCATTCTAGGTTAGCAAATGCATAAATCAGGCGCCCAGTTGGGATTCATTGAATAATAAGATTATACCTCGAACATTATCAGTCCTTTCTTAAAGCCCTGCTTAAGAAGGTTTCCCACATAATATCGTTAGTAAAAAAATATCATTACTAAGTACAAATAATACACTAAGTACTTTAATGGTTGTCCTGTATTGTTTCCTAATTTAATTTAATAATTTATTGTTAATCAAAACTCATCGTCTTGATCGTCAAAATACGCAACACCATAAATATGGTAGCAGTTGCTAGTTGCTACCATCACTATGATCAGGTGATACTGTATTAACAATAAATGAAATACTATCAAATGCGGAGCCAAAAATATGCTTTGACGTTTGACACAAATATTGCGCCACACTTCTTAAGATAGTTCCTGAAATTTATTTCTTGCCAATATCCTGCCAATTGCAAATCCCATAGATTTCCAATAGGGTTGAATTCAAGACTATAATAAGCACGCAATCGCAATATTTCATGTCCATGTTGTCATAGTAGTTTGTCCATATGGTAATCCGAATGTTTTGTTTTATTTTCTTTGGCCAATTTGTATAATTATGGTTTTGTTTCCGTTGAATCATGTCGATTTTTTTTTGTTTAAAAAGGAAATGTATTTATTTTTTCCTGAGAAAGTTGTAAGTTCTGTCCCATCAATAATAAATCATAACACTTAAAAATTATACCAGCACACAATCAGTCTGATTCACAAATCTTAAGACCACTAAGGTCACTAAGAAATAAAAATCATAAGCATATGCATAAACAAGTTGTTTAAAACAACAACGTGTTTTGGTGTGGTTGAGAATAGACGCCACTGGACCGTTAAATCACGCCTACTTTTGCCGCGTTGGACCAAATAGTATCTACATTTTAGAAAAATATCACTCTACTATCGGAAAATCAATATAACATATTCCTATATCACGATATAAATGTTTAATATGAATATTAATGCATGCTCAACTACCCGTTTCAATTTACGTATATTTCCAAAAGCGTTTGTTTTAACGCCAGACATGAAGATAATTGTTCTATCAAAAGGTTCAAATACAGTGGAAACACAGAGACAAAGAGTGAATGCGGTAACAGCGGTGAATGGTCGAACGCCACAAAGCAAATTGTGTCTGAATAGCAAAAGAACCATTGCCGGCTTACATAAACATCAATGTAAATTTTCGCGATCAATGGGAATTAATTCAAGTTAATATAGATATTAAATTTCATATCCTTCATATTTCGTTCACTGTTAAAACCCAGGGGATTTTCCGGTGCATTGCGAAAACCAAGCTTAATTCACCTATACTGTATCCAACGAGAGAATGGACTTGCACTCGAGCGAAAATTCGTCTGTTTTGGTCAGATCTCCGCCCCTTAGAACATTAGTTCAACGCCCTCAACGTCTTAATTGGCTCAGCAGGTAGCCAGGGCCGGCGCCTGGGTCCGATACCTACCTGGTACCTAATTATATAAAGTACCTACTACTGCCTACCTATTCACAGTTTGTATTTGTAGTCTCGCAAGTACGGTTATTTTAGTTGTGTTGTTTACGGTTGTGAAATAAGTTTTAAATCTATTATAAGAATGGCAGCAGCCAGAGACGAGATAAATCCACCATTATCGCCAATTAAGAAGAATAAAAGAGGCCAGGTAAAGAAATATAATAATAAATATGTTTTATTTAATACGCATTTTAATTTTAGGTCGTGCATCAAAGTCAAAAAATTATTATAATAAATTTATATAAGAAATTAAAGGAAGACAATCCGCAAATGTCGTACGAAGAGACAGTTTTAACACTAACCAAACAAACGGACATTGGAAAAACTACAATGAAAAAAATTTTAGTAGAATATAATAGAAACGGTCAGGTAACGGAACCAAATTTAAAAAAAAGCCGTCAGTCATTAAATTAATTTATGTTAAATAAATAAAATGTTTTCATGTTTTCAAAATAAAATTTATTTCACCTACTTACGAATTTATTTCATCGAATGACGGTCCTGCGTAGCTCGTTACAGAGCCCCTCCTCTTTAGTCGCCGATGCGCAAAGCAAGTCCATTCTCTCGTTGGATAGAGTATAGTTCTAAAGCACTTCTCTATTTTCTGCAATTGATCTTGTAATATTACACAATCGACATCGTTGATTATGGAACTAAATAATTTTAAATAGGCATGGCATGGCATGGCACATCGACATGGCATAACATTTCGCTAACAAGTATATTTGTTGAATCATTTATGAATAATAAATAACAACAGAGGTCTCATGTTGGATCCTTGCGGAATACCAGATGAAGCAGAAAATTAGCAGATTTGTATCATTGTAACCAACATGTTGCAATCGGCGACTCATATAAGATTGAAAACAGAAGTAAAATGGAATTCCTGAAACTAAAACTATCAGGCTTTTGTATAATGATTGACTGATACTTTCGAGAAGGCTGTACTTTTGCATGTCTGCGTTATTTTATATATACTCACTATAATATCCGTACCTAGTTGAGCTACCAACATGATTTTTTTAAATTTTAAAACACTTACGCTTCATTCGAAGTATAAAATAGTTGTAATTTTTATTTTAATATGCTCAAAACATCAGATAACTTTCCTGCGAATTTCATATAACATGCTGCGAAGAAAATGTCAACCATATTATACTTCAACCAATTTATATTTCGGAAGACGCGCCAGTGTGTTAAAATTTTAAAAAATCATGGCAATAGCTCAATTAGGTACTTAATTTTACCTACTATTTACTTAATACACCTACAATTAAACGTCACTGGCTCGGTCGGGATGTAAGCCATGGCTATATCCATTGATAGGTTACGCGCCAGTGGCACGATATAATATGATGAGACTGATGAGTATGTTATATAGTTTATCTCACTGATTTTTGTCTCATTTGATGAAGTTCTGGTCATCAATACTCCGTTAAACGTTAACTGTCTATATCATATATGGGCAACCCCCGGCCCCGGGATCCTGCCCTCCACCAGCTTCAATCCGGCCCGCGAGAGATTCAGAAAATTCGATATCAATTCAAATCGATAAGTAATATTATTAAGTGTACGCAGTGGAACGCCAAAGATCGAGTCAGATTTCTGACTAAATAGTCGCTAGAAAGAGACAAACAGATAAAAATGCGGGAGGCCGCTCGTGCAGTTAAAGCACTCTCGTACGATCGAGAGTATTCTAGATGCTTATTGGGGGGAATATATAAACCGCTCAGCGCGCGTGTCATCCCATTACTTCCTAACAACAGATAAATTTCGCATCGCATATTCGCGTACGGTCAAGAGACGACGCGGTAAATATTCAAGCAAATTCTATCAACATGTCTGGTTTAAGAAAGCGGAAAGTAGACACAGCATGTCGTCAATTCCAAGACAAATGAACTGAAGAATACTTTTTATTTTGCGCAGTGGTAAACACAGTGCTTGTTATGCAATAAAACAATTTCTGTTTTAAAAGAATACAATATGAAGCAGCATTACTCCAGCAAGCATTGCGCTCAATATAATTTACTGACGGGCCAGTTAAGAAAAGATAAAATTAAAAAACTCATTACCGACTCAGGGAAACAGCAACAAATGTTCCATTCACAAAAATCAAATCTATACAGTGTTGTTAAAGCTAGTTTTATAATCAGTTCCAAAATAGCGAAACCATCGGTCATTTTCTGAGGGACAGTTTGTTAAAGAGTGTCTAGTAGATGTTGCAGAACTTTTGTGCCCATAAAAAAAGAAAGTTTGAAGAGTTTGGAAATGAAAGTGAAATAAGTTATCAGTGAGTTTTGGAAAGTATCGCGACGTACTGTTGTTCAACATATAGATATGATGGCTAGTGATATCAAAAAACATTGACCGATAGATTGGCTGATTTTCAAGCATATTCTATTGCTTTGGAAGAGAGTACAGATTTATCTCACACAGCCCAGTTAGCTATTTTTATACGAGGACTACTACTGGAAAACATATTTTTACAGAGGTGCAAAGTACTTTTGAGCAATATAGTTTGCAATGGTGTAAATCAGTTGCAGTGTGCACAAATGGTGCGCATTCAATGGTCGATTCACGAAAAGGCTTTATCCGAATTCTGAAGAAAAGAGCAACCGCTATGAATGCGCAAGAAGGTAATTTAATAATTCTGCTTTGCATTATTCACCAACAAAACTTGTGTCCTAAGTCCATTCGACTGAAGAATTTTATGAATGTGGTAGTAAATATCATTAATTTCATTAGATCCCGCGGTCTTAACCTTCGCCAGTTTAAAACATTTTTGGATAAACTCTCTGATCTTATGTTTTATAAACTCTTATGTTTTATGACCTTAGAAAAGAAATAGCTGATTTTATGGAAATGAAAGAGAAAATATTACCGCAAATTTGTGTTCCAACTTGACTTAGTGACTTAGCATTCCTGGTTTTATATGTTTGATTATGCTATTATAATTAATAATAAAAAAATGTGTGAATTGTGTGAAATGTCTGTAGCTTTTTATTCACTACTGCCTACTTATTTCTTGCCTACGGCCCGCGACCTGATTAAGCCCTGAAATTACGCTCTCAGCTAAGCAAAGGTTGCCCATACCTGGTTTATATCTTAGAAACTGTTTTATGAAGAAACTATCTAAATCGATAATTTAGTGTTTCACGTGGGTGTCCAAAGCGCCCTACACGCATATTAACAATAATACTCGATACAAAGAACAAAACAACTTTAATTTCGTGTTCAGAATTAAACTGTTACCGGTTATTTCCTGTAGCCACTCCCTTCATTCTCTTCATGTAGAACTTTCATTCATTCCATGTACAGAAAATTGTGCGTGACGAGAAACATTTCAGTCCTATGAAACCCAAAGCATACCGCTCGTACCGCTATATTAACTTTACAGCATGCGTCGTACGTTAAGGTGTGCTTTTCAATGTATGCAACTTTCACATCACGAATACCCCATAAACACGAGAGAAGCATTATTTTCGTGGAATATCTCCCAAAATTGGCGAGCTTTATGGCTCACGTTACGTACATTTACTATTTTGCATGCGTGTGTATATTACACATGTATCATCACTTTTAGGCCTTCTCCGTCTGGTGGAACGTGGGACTGCAGAAAAGTGCCTCCTCCAATTATTTCTCTGTAATATTTTAAGAATATAATAAATAAATAATTGCAGATAATGAACTGAACAAATTTAACAGAAAGGTGAAAATGGTGGTGGATCTGATCTCCAGATTCTAAAATCTAAAACAAAGATTCCAAAGAGATTTAACATTTTTTATCACTATATTATCCCAGACCAGGCCTATTAAGGTAACTTTCAATGGTGAGCAAGCTGTGCACCATATCATTCGTAGAGCAAGTCAACTCTACATTTAATAGAACAGAAGCTCTACATTTAATAGCATTTGTATTTCTTCAGATCGTACTTCTAAGCATATTGAATATTATAATAATTTGAAAATTAACTGAACGAACGATTGGCAAATGGGGAACGAAATCTGAAAATTAAAACAGTGAACGCAGTACCTGTAATAAAATCATTAAACCTGTTGCACTTATTTTGTATTTTGACCCCTTTTTGGTAGTATAATATAAGTTAAACTTAGTTTTTAAACTAGCCTCGAATAAATTGAAAGCAACTAACTCTTTTCGCTTTTCCAGTGAATATCAAATAAATTTCTCCTTTGCGAACACTAGGTATTTATTACAGTGATATCTAAAAGAGAGTCAACGACTATCTCACAAAAAAAACAAATGATATCCGACCATAAATAAACAATGCATATATGCTCGCCTTCATGACTATCTTGATATGTTTTTGTTTAATTGTATAAAAAACGGAAATCGATTGGCACATTTTCTGTATATCGACGTAGTCTTTTTTTTGGTGTGCTTTGGCTTACGAAACCTAGTTCGATTAGCCACAGAAATTTTTAAACATTTGATTGTTCAATTACAAATAAAACAGTTCCG
The DNA here is from genome assembly GCA_964058915.1 of Tetropium fuscum. Lineage (NCBI taxonomy): Eukaryota > Metazoa > Arthropoda > Insecta > Coleoptera > Cerambycidae > Tetropium > Tetropium fuscum. The sequence goes on from CAXKVY010018492.1 coordinate 298,522, forward strand.
AAGTCCAGTAGGCTTTTGAAAGTAGAGTAGGCTTTAGTTCAATTAGCCACATCATTTTTTAACCATTTATCTGTTTAATTACAAATAAAGCAATCCATCTCAAAAAGGCACTGATTTTTTACTATGTTACTGATTTTTTATCTATTTTTCTTTATGGACTAACTACTGACAGTAAATTAGGTAAATAGTAACTTAATTAATGAGTATCATCATTTTTATTTTATTTACTTTTTCCTTTTCTTATTTTGTTCGTGTCCCAAATGTAGCATCATAGCCTCACCTCAGTAGTGGATTCTGGGACAATGCTGATACAGTGCTCAGTACACACATTTAAACAAGACATTAAGATATACGAATTGATTATAAATTCAAGAAGCACAGCAGTTTAAAGCAGCAAAGCTCAAATTTGCACCAAAATATTTGTGGTAAGTACTTATTATCATTTGTTGAAAATTTTTATACTTTATATTTTACACATTTTAATAAGCTAGCTATATTAATGTGAAATGGTATCTTTGGTTACGTAGTTTTGTGTTTTGTAGCATTTTGAATAACTACAGGAGATATCAGGAACAATTCTGGAACTACTCGTACAAAACTTGCTTCAAGGCTTTCCTTAACCTATTCTGGTCTTCACGTAAACCCTTGAATTTAAATTAAACCGATTTTAAATACTATTTTTAATAAAAAGTTCCCATCAAATTTCACCATGCTTTACCCTTCGCAATTTCTTCGCTGCTAATTAATAAATAGTTTTTCTCCAAGCTGCTTTGTTCTCTACTTGGGTACTAGATATATTATAATGTTTCTGTATGAACCAGGTAATCTGGTAAATGTTTAATTCACTATTATGTTATTAGTTTATTATACAACACTATTATTTCGACGCCACTTCTTATCCTAGTACACATTTAAATGTTCTTTACATATATTTAGAATTTAATATTTGTAATACCTATCCGTATTCTTTTAATTAGTTAGTACGTAATTGATATTCATATTTCAGGTTGATTTGCTGTTGTCATCCAGCATGCTTTTGGTTCGATATTAGCTGTCAATAGATTATAGGGATTATTCTGTATTTTATTATAATTATGTTTATTGATTATTATATGTCTCTATCTGGTTATATTGTGTATTATATTGAAAATTTGTATATTGTACTATATTGTCATTTCACTTTTATAGTGTCTCGCTACCTTTCATTGCCTGTAATATCGATTTATTAGTGTAGATGCACCAGTATCGCTTGAAATCATGCCAACAAATAATCTACATAATTAACTGTTATTTTATATTTTACGGTGCATATTGTTATCATTTGAGAAACTAATATAATATAATATAATAATGTTCTGTTCACTTTTGTTGTTGTGTCCGTATTTTATAGGCTTTGCTATATAAGAAAAATTACCTTTATATTAACAATTTGTCTAGTCTAATGGATGCAAATGTTGTTTATTAAGGTTCGTAGGACTTTCATTGCATTTTGATATATATATATATATATATATATATATATATATATATATATATATATATATATATATATATATATATATATATATATATATATATATATATATATATATATATATATATATATATATATATATATATATATATATATATATATATATATATATATATATATATTGTATCAATTCAATTTCACTAATTCACTTATCCTTTACTGTGATATTTATTTAGTATAGAACCACAAAGTGAGATGTCAGCATGAGAAAGCAGGCGGCTATGTCCTTCATGAGCAAACATTAAATAGTGTTCCTGCTGGGCGCAAGCAATATTAAGACAATATTGCATAATATTTCACATGTACCTATGTTTAATTAAAATTTCCCAGCAGCCAGAAGTTAGCGTTAAGTTACCGAGTGCTAGTGTTCATTTAAAATTAAGCGGCAGGAATGTTTAATCATAGTTATTCAATAAGATTTAGTAAAATTTTGGTCATAGATCAATGAGTAGAAGGAAGTGGAGGTCCTTATCGTTGCCATCAATTAATTTAGCCAATGCACAGCCTATTTTTTCTGTAATGATTTTCTTAAGTCAAAAGCATCTCTTCAATATCACAAATTTAGAAACAAAAAAACTTAACGTTTTTAAATGCGATCTCCTTTTTATATATATATTTTTATTTGTCGTTCAGTCCTTAGAAAGAAAATATAAGTTACTATGCTTCTAAAATAGATATCTTCTGAGAAAATTGAAAAATAAACTGATTTAAAACATTTTTTTTATTTTACAAATATCTTTTATTTAATTAATTTAACACAAACAATTAATTTAACACATAAAAAATTTATCACAAAACATGTTCAATTGTTGTCCATTAACTTTGAACCATTTTAAAATTCTTCGACGGATAAAGACGGATAAAACAGCTCTAGGATTTGTGCATGATGAACCTTTCCTATTGCTGTAGATATTCATCCTGTAATTTTTCAATATTCTGCACTTGTGTTTTATAAACACGGGATTTTAAAGTTCCCCAAAGAAAAAATCTAAGGGCATTTGATCAGGAGATCGAGCGGGCCAATCCCATGGTCCTAAGCGCCGCAACCAGCGATCATCAAACATGTCATTAGCACTGTTGTTACCGCCTGGATACAATGAGGGGGAGCATCATCCAATTGGTACCAACATCTCGGCAAGTGGTTCAAGGGCAGGTTCTCCAAGAATTCTTCAACGGTACTGTGTAATAGTTCTACGTACTTAGCGCTATTTAAATTTTCCCGGTACTACGTGAAACTTGATTTGTCTTTTCAGCAAACAGAACACTGAAATTTTTGTTGGAAATTTCGCTCACGCTTCAGGTGCGGATTGTTTGTCGACCAAAAGTCATTATTCCACGTATTCACTGTCCCTTCTCTATTAAATTTGGATTCACCGGTCCAAATACAAAAATTCGCAAAAATATACTCATTTATAAAAAATCATTTGACAACAAATGTTGTACTGGAGTGGCTTTGAAGTTATGCATTCCATGTTCAGATGAAATGGTTTGAATAAAAGTTTGGGAAATTCCTAACGCTTCAACGGCACTTCGAATAGAAGTTCGAGGATACGCATGAAAGTACACAAGAACAAGGATGATACTATTTTCCAGACCCAGTCACTATTTTCTCTCGCTTTGGTTGTTGTAAACGAACCAGTTAAAAGAATATTGAAAAGAACTTTTTTGGTGTAATTTTCGGTAAATTGTCATATTTCTTGTATAGGCTCGACATGTTCTTTTTATGAACAGTTGACATTTTTTATGTAGATAAAGCAAATCCAGCAAAACCTCATTTGAATTCATTGTTGCAATAAACCTTCAAATATTTATAACTAGTCAAATTAAAGTATAGAAATTTCAATTACCACAAATCTCGCACTACAAGCAGCAAAACTAATGATATGACGATTGTCACTGTTTGTCAATTAGGACCAGCGTATCTGTCAAACATAGCTTATTTTTAACAGCCTACTGTACTATTTGTTTGGATGTTTTGATATAAATAAATACTGAAATGTCTCGAAGTAAATGGACCACAATTCGAACATTTTCTGTAATTATTTTTCTTGTTATTGTTTAGATTTTTGCTACTTGTGTTAAATTAAATAAATTTAAACGTTAATAAAATAAAATATTAATGTTAATCTGATTTTTTTTCAATTTTCTCAGTAGATATCAATTTTAGAAGCATAGTATCTTAATTTTTTTTACTAAGAGCTGAACGATAAATATAGATATAAAAAAATATGGAGTGCAATGTAAAAAATGAAGTTAATTTTTAAATTTGTGATATTGAAGAGATGCTTTTGACTTAATTTTATTTATTCATTCCGGACTGATTGGAATATCGCTTTGAAACTTGGGTCGAGTGGGTTTCCGGAAAAGGGGACATTCTAAAATAATTTCTATCACTTTTACCTGAAGTTGTTTCTATCGGTTATACCGGAAGTTGGCATCATTCAT